>JAJJMA010186535.1:0-18461 GCA_023529015.1 Papaver nudicaule | reverse complement strand
AGAATTTAGCTACAAAAAGAAATCATGTTCTCGACAATAAATTCAAAAAGAGTTCAAAGTGAAGAAAACAAAGCCAATTGTGACTGGAGGTAGTGTAGCGAACAACTCCTCTAGCTCCTGGTGGTGGTGGATGGCACGAACTGATGGTTGCGACGTGGTGGTGGTGCTGCTGATGTTGATGGAAGGATGGCGGTGCTCTGAGTTGTTGCTGTTGTTGAGATGGAGATGGTTCTGCTGTGGATGCAAGGGAACTGGTGGTATGCAATGTTGATAGATGGTGGTGGATGCAAGGGGTGGATGATGGTGGTGGAGAGGACTATGATGTGCAAGGATGATGAAGATGCAGGTGGTGATGAGATTGGAGAGGAGCAAAGCTCCTCTCTGGTGGATGCAAAACAGTGGAGGGCAGATGTATGCGGCAGGCGAAAGATATCTTTTTAGTAGCTCTTCCTCTTCTTTTATAGACTTCAGTTTCTGTCGCGTCTTGATTCCCACGGAACTCAGTTTCCTAATCAAACTCGATCTTCTGAATATACACATCAATCTCCCACCATTCACACAAACAGATCAAGGGCAGTCAGTCAATACTCCCTCCTGTTTTGTAGCACAAATACATCCCAAACTAGATCCAAAAACTCTACAATTTGTGTCCCTGTTGGCCAGAAAACTAAACCCAAACCCACCTGAAACTGGCTAGAACCGACGGCAGGGAGCTTAGCTCAGTGAACCAAAGCACAAAGTTCTTTCTCTTCTCTTCTCGGCTGAACCCATTGCCAATAATAACCCAAACTTCATTCTTCTAGCCTTCAAAACTCTCCTCACCTTGCCAAACAACCCCATCTTGCTTTCCTTCCGCGAACCCCAATTCTAAACCTTCAAAACTACCTCACACAACGCCTGGTTAACCCTTGGCAGACTTACCAGAACACACGGCTAACTTGGCAGCAGAAACTGCGTTCAGTCAGGCATTTTAGCAAACAGTCAGTGTGCACTTCCCTGATGATGGCAGACACGAGTCTACTTTGTTTCTAAGCATTTCCAAATTTCCTTCCCTGTAAAACATTCATACACACATTAAGAAGTCATTCAAAGCTCTCAATTCCCTCCCATTCATCTGAATTTCGATGGCAAGAACCATCTTTCTTCTTTGTTTTTCTGTTTCTTCTTGGTCAGAATTTGTCAATGGCAGCAGCAACTCTATCTTCCCTGCAATAATTGATCATAACCCATTCTTCCTGAGGGTGTGTTGCCTTCGAAACTCTCTTCAATCCCTGCCAATCAAACTTCATGGCATAGCAGTGACGTCTGTTCTTGGCAGTCAAAAACTGGTTGCTGACTGCATCCTCCTTCCCATTTTCTGTCCAGATTCCCGTCTTTCTTTCCTTCCTCTCTCTTAAACCTCTGATGTCTCGACTCACTGAAGCCATCTTCTAACCCTTGGCTAAAGCCACCATCGAGCCATCTTGAAACCCATCTTCAGTTCTGTCTCGAAAATCCTCTGAACCCTTGGTTCGCTGACGGTAATTGATGCACAGAACTGGCCGTGTTGTGTTGTTTTTAAAACTGAAATGAGGTGGCCCTGAACAACACTGCCTGGTGCTCCAGTAATTCAAACTAAGGGATAGGGGCTGCTCAGATCAGTAATTTCCTGGTGCTTTAGTAGTTTGTAATGGCTGCCTCCAGCAACTGTCTTGAGCTTGGATGGCTGCCCAATGCTTGTACAGTGGCTGCCGTCTGTGGTTTCTGCTGGTTGCCCCTTATCGAGCAATGAATTGAGTTGCTCTTTGCTTCATTATGTATTAAATTACTTTAAAGTACCTGCAAAATAGAAAACAACGTTAAATAACCAATTTATGAGGCGTAAGCTAGACATAAGTGTATGAATAAGGTACTCTTGAATAGGTGTTTTAGGCACCTAACAGGCGCTAAACTCCGTAGCTATCCTCTTCTGCTCATTCCTTTTGGCAATGACATATGCATCTAGTCGCGCTTTCTCCTTCGCCAATTGGTCAATATGAGAAGACAACTTTGATACTCGAGGATTATGTTTCGCCTTCATCTTCTTCATCAAATACAGTAGCTAGGAGATGTTAAGATGCAAAAGCTTAGCCGTAGAGAGAATACCTTCCATGATGAAAATTCCCCTTCAGAAGGGGGATCCTTGTCCGCGCTGGTAAGTCCCGCCACTACAGTCAATAAATCCCTCACCACACTAACCTGAGCCTCTACGCCAAGCAAAGACGACATGTGCGCAGGAATCGATGACCATGACGCTTAAGAATTTCAGTATAGGAGTCCACATAGGCCGCGAGGACCCAAAACCCATACACCAGCTCGTAAGCAACATCCTTGACACCGATCTGAGAACGATCAAAAATCTTGCTAAACATAGGCAAGGAAGCAGAATCACGAACCGCGCTCGCTACGGGAGAACCAGGGGTCTCGGGAACAACAGGACGGTGAATAATATTCCTCAAACGCTTGTCACTATTTACCCCGCGCCATCAGAACGTCCATGGGCATTAACTCCTCTTTGACAGTGTTCCTGGGGCTAAATTCGAATACATCATGGCTTAGCCAAAAGAGGAGGAACGCGGCTAGCTGCAAGAATTCAGAATCTTTGCCATAATCTGGGAGCTGCCATTGGTCGTCCACTTTCTTGGGAGACCAGTGTTTCACGAACAAAGGAAAGGACGCCCGACTCTTCTTCTGTCGAGTCGGAGCTGTAATTTCAGGCTCAGCTTCTTCTGCAAATGACAAAGGAAACACACTCGTCAATTGTTGCGCGGGAAGAAGGGCCTTCAAAGCGTCACCAGGGACTAAATAGGGGTCTTACCTTGGGAGGTCTCTTGCTCTTTGCCTTTCTCTTGACCCTCACCGGTCTCCTCCACGTGAACATTTCTCGAATGTTCTTTTGATTTCCATAACATGTTGGCCAAACGCCAATCCTCCAGGTGCATACACTTCTCAAAAGCGGACTGGTGCCAGAAATGAGTGACATGGACATACAGCAGAGTGAGCACGATCACCTCCTCCAAGGTAACAGTGGCCTCACCCCAAGCAAAAAAGAAAGTATGGAATAGAGAAACCCAATGCATTACCAATTTGTGCAGATCGATATTACTCAGACTACAGGAGCGACTTTTTGACGCTTTTATGGCGTCGAGAATACCGAGTTTCTCAAGGACCCGCACAAAAGGCTCATGGTTAATTACGTACTTGACCCATCCGCGCCAACCCTCTGGAGGCTTCGCTGAGGATTTATAGACAATTTTTGGAAGCTCGTAATCCCCTCGATTGACGACAAGACGGGGAATCTGCTCATAGGGCGGAAATGTCCACCCTTCACTTTCCTCTCGAAGTAGCCACAAGGGGTCGGCTGGAACAGGAGGCGGTAGACGATTCACTAAACGCGAATTGAGAAAATTATCAGGGTAAGTATCATCAGGAAATGGAACGAACGCGCTTTGAAGACTGATCTCCGCGGTGAACTGATCATGGGTGTACAAACCATCTGCGCGTAGAGGATGTGGAAGAACCATGAACGATGCGTTTTCCGCTCCTCCTTGAGCTCCTGCGTTTTCCAGATCGACGTCGTCTTCGTGATCAGACGCGTCTTGGTCATTTAAAATCTCGTGATCACTCATGAGTAACGAGAATGAAGAAGAAAGGGATGAAAAAAGAGTAGAGGAAGAAAGTCGACTGTGGTAAAATGGCTAAGGCACTATTTATAGGAGAATGAGGGAAGGTGAAAGAATGTAACCACTCGCCACCTAGGCCACGTAAAATTACTTAATGATGAGGACGTGCGCCTCCACGTGGGCCACGATTGAAGAGGATAAGGGGTAACTGATCAGGTTACTTGGGGACTCGGGTATCCTGGGGTGACTGATGGCCTGACCTACCCGTCTGCCCAAGCCGTCAGGGGACTAATGTGTATACCCCAAGCTTAATAAGGCCTAATGGGTTTCAGCCATGACTAGTGAAGCCTATTTAGATAGGGATCAAAGGGCTTGGGCTAGAGTGTTAAAAAGGATTAAGAGATAAGGAACGGTAATTATGTAAATAAGGACTAAGAGGACGCATGGAAACTAAGGGTTAAAGGGAAAACTCTATAAATAAGTCCCTAATGAGACCATTAGAGGGAGGCTAATTTGGAAATTGTGGGATCATTTCTTGGAAGAGAGGGAGAGAAAATGAGAGAAATAGAGAGAGAGAAACACACCCTCTGTGACTCGGATCAGACTCTCATCTTACCTCTTTCACAATTGTTTTTGCCTGAAAAACATTGTACCGTCTCTGGGTACTTTCGTAGTGCTCGAGATCAAAATCGAACAAGACGGGCCTAAACCAAGTCAATGGACGTTCAAGTCTTGCTTCGGTCACCGAGAGGATAGAGGTTGATCTAGGGAGGGAAACAGTGAAAGAAGCTTGAGATCAGGTGAAAATGTATGTTTTAGGGTGTAAAGGTTCAACATCTCCGTCGTAAGTGTGACTGGAAATCTCCAAGGCTAGAAGTGTTTCGAATACTTAGGTATTTTACTCTGAGGTTCTGGTGTTTTTTGAGTGTTCCGGTTGTTCTGCCGTGTTATGCCTTGGAAGATAGAGGAAGCCTCTATTTATAGTATTGAACTCAGCCTGATCTCTCGATAGAGAAGGTGGGAGCCGTGGAAGAGTAGAGGAGTGGAAAACATGAGTTGGTTTATGTAACTGCTTGAGTCGTGTAGAACATGTCCACTCGCGCCATCTTCGTATAACTGCCCATCATCTCCATCAGTTTCTTCCTAACTGCCGTACACCGCCAGACCAATACCCCTAAAGTTATCCCCCCGTGTGATGTTTTGATATCTCGTGTAGAAACGTAGATGTTGTGCTGCGTTGCGTTATGACAACGTCGTATAATAATGAGTGTATGAATATGACCTATGCTTAGCCTTTAGTAGAGTGTGCTGGATATGGCGCTATGGCCTTGAGTGTGGCGCCATGGATAGCGTGATGGGATGGCCTTGGCCTTTGGCCAAGGCTAGTCTTGCAGCACCATGGGATGGCGTGATAGTAAGCATGGCGCCATGGCCTTGGCCTTTGGCCAAGGCTGGTCTTGTGATGCCATGGGATGGGTGCATGGCACCATGGCCTTGGCCTTTGGCCAAGGCTGGTCTTGTGGCGCCACGGATGGCGTGGTGGCTTTTGGCCTTTGGCCATAGCAGTTCTGTGGTCATGTCCATACTTGGGCCATTGCCTTTATTACTTTTTGTGGTGTATTTGGTCCCTTTGACCATAGTATTTTAAGCCATGCTGTCTTTTAGCTATGACATATTAGATGACCTGTTTAGGCACATTTGAGCTGCTTGCATATTACTCAAAGTTATGTCCTGTTTAGGTGCGTTTAAGCAGTTTCAACTGTCGTATATTGCTCAGGAAGCTCTGGACAATGCCTAGAGTTGTGGTACATTTGAGGCTTTTATTAAGACTCAAGAATTGAGTCATATTTTAAGAGGAAATCCGTATGAATACGTCTCTATTAACTCTCCACCATGGCACCAGCGAGTAATTTAGCTCCTATGCTGAGAAATTCGAAGCTATGTCGATATCAACAAATTGGTGGCTTTGTGTATAGGTGGGTTGTCTGGCCCTGTATTATGATACTATTCTCTCCACTCGGAAGCTATAAGAGGGAACTCATAAAGAGCATATCCAGCTTGCAGAACGGGTTGCATTCTGAGCTACGGAGATTTGCCTGAATAAGCAATCGCCTCTTGGCGAGACATAATAGAGGGACATTTTACGTCTGTACCCGTATTCGATTTTTTCACCATCTACAACAATGAGCAATATCGATATAATCCATTAAAACTTGAAAAACCCTAGATTTATATAGGAAATCGCAAACCCAGAAATAGGTTCGGCTCACAAAATAATAAGCTGAACCTGGAAAATGAAAAACAGTTCGGCTCTCAATGCTTAAGAGCCAAACCTATGTTACTTGGGTTCGGCTCTTTCGTTAACTCAAAGTAAGTTAAGCAGACAAAGTTTCGGCCCATTTGACAAAACAATAATTTCGGCTGAACTAAGGAATTACACTAATGGTCGATAAAGAGACAGGTTCGGCCCATTCGACAAAAAACTTATCTGGGCCGAACCTAAGAATTACACTAATGGTCGATAAAGAGACAGGTTCGGCCTATTCGACAAAAAACTTATCTGGGCCGAACCTAAGAATTACACTAATGGTCGATAAAGTAGATGGTTCGGCTCAAAATTCTCAAACTTTTTTGAGCCGAATTGTTCTTCCCCAATTCAGTTTCAGAGAAGAACACAGAGGTTTGGCTAAAAATAAAAAATCAACATTTCTGAGCTGAACGTGTTTCTGTGTACGCAAAAAAACACTTTTTTTTTTGGATTCTAACCATTCACATGAATTCAAACACATAAAAAACATTAAGGGTTCGCGTGAAATACCTTCTAAGTCGAGCCATTGGGTTTTCTTCTCTGGTTTCTCCAATTTCGCCTCCAACTTCTCTAACGGTTTCTTCACTATTTTGAGAAGATTGAGCAAAATGTCCCCCTAAATGCGGATCAGGGTTCATATTTCGGCTACTCCTTTTAATTCGTATCCTTTTAGGTGTCGCCATTTAATCGACGACGAAAATTTTCGTAATCGTCGATGAAATGGAAAAAAAAAAAAACAGGGTGGGAGGTTCAACTTGCAGAGAAGATGAAGGAGGAGGAGATGAAGAAATGAAAATGGATTAGGGGTTTTTTAGTTTTTGGTTTAAGTTATAATTGTATGGGACAATTTAGTAAAATCAGTGTTTTGGAGGGTAACTTAGTCCTTACACGATGGGGTATTTTGGTAATCTGCCACTCAAGGGCTAAAATATAAGCTCTTTGAATACAGACCACCAATTATGGTAATATCTCTCCGGAGAAGGGTTATAAACTTATAATTCATTCAAGGTTCACAATTCCCTTCAGAACAATTTCTTATTAAGAGAACATAAAATCTACACCATCCATAAAGTTGTTACATTTCGAAATAACGCATCTACACCACCTCATCTCTCATGGCTTGTAGGAATTTTGATTCTGCAATCAATAAACACAAAACTGTTAAGTCAGTGTGACGCATCTGATGAAATTTTATAAATGAGTCGATATAAACCTGGGTCTCCACTTGAGGGGCTATTGATCCACCCCATTGGTTTATCCTAGATTTTGCCATCAGAGCCTGCAGGAAGAAAAAAGGAAGAGAAAATTTCTTAACTTTAAAAATATTGAGTCTTAGGGGGAAAAGGGAAAGGAAGAGATAGCAACCTCTTTGTTCCAATCTGTGCCAAGGGTAATGCCAGTAAGAATCAAAGTTTGCAAGCCAATTCCGGAAATCATCCCAATCCAAACTCCCTGGTCATTCAAACACCAGTTGTTAGCATCTGTTAAACATTAAATCTGGATCAGTCACACATGAGAGTTAGTTTTTGAGAAGAGTTTACCTTCACACCCATGTCCAGATAAGAACCAAGTACATATCCCAGAGGAAGGCCGACAATATAGTATGATCCAATGTTTACATAAGCTATCAACCATTGCCAACCGGCTCCAACTGCCACACCTGCAACGTGAAGGCGAAAAGATGTCAGAGAGGAGAACATGAGAGAGTAAAGAGAGAGGCAGGTAGAGGCCAGAGAAAGTCAGAGAGATGGTTCTAACCTGTTAAGACAGGTTGGACACTATTGAGTAGCAATGTGAATGAGAAGATGACTGCAAGGTCAGAGACCACAGCGGCAACTTCATGACTATTTGTAAATGGGAGAGCGTATACATTTCTCAGAGCCAAGACAAGGACCATGAAAACTATGCCGACCAATGCGGCAGACATCACCACCACAAGTATAGAGAACTTGGCTGCCCTTGGTCTGCCCGCACCTAGCTCATTTGAGATCCTGACACTGATTGCAGCATTGAAACCTAAGAATATCATGAATTCCCATCCATCAAGGTTTGTGCTGCCATTGGTATCATGAACAGTGTTAACACATCCAGTACTAGCATTTTCACACAGATTTCAGTAGTTACTGCGGAATTGAATGACTTACCATATCGATATTGCAGCTACTGCTATAGTAGCGTTCTTAAGTTGTCCAGCTACCACAATGAGAAACATCAGATACCAGAATTCAAGGCTGCATAAAACAGGCGTAGACCCTTTTAGAACACATCATCTGGTATTCTGGTTAGCTAGGGCAGTAACATCGCTAGCATTGTTCTAGAGACAGAGAGATTACCACAACATTATGGCTGAAGCAATTGACAGTCGAGCAAATGCACCCAAATCGCGAAATGCGCTCCAACTGAAACCAGTCCAGGCACCAGGACAGTTACCCATAACAACGTATGCAAACTGGCCCAAGACCACTATCCACCATGATAAATTGAGGGATACAGCTGCACCAGGTAGCCCTAACTGGAATTGTACTATGAGAAGCCAACTTAAGAATATATGAAACAAAAGAGCTATTCCAGATATCCATGCCATGGCCATGACCTTGCTTTGTGACTGTAAGAATTTCTGTAATGGGAAATTCATTCCATATGCAAACAATTGAGGGATCATGTAGAGGGCAAATTTCCCAGCAAGAACTGCAATCTCATCGTCTTGTCCAAAGAACCTTAAAATTGGGGTAGCGAAAACGTATATTGGTAGAACAACTAAACACGTCACACCAAGGATGACCCATGAACGTTGCATGTATACGCCTAGCATGTGATACTGTTTCGCTCCAAATGCTTGTCCGCATAACGTTTCCAATGCACTCCCCATTCCCAGCTAATCAACAATCATTTTTACTGGTCCGTTAGGATGATTACTATAAACACAATATATCTCAGTGCCACAAAATGCACAGATTTACTTTTTTTTAAGATGTAAATGCACAGATTGACTTAGCGAGGAGATAATCTCACAAAATTCAACCAGTATCTAGAAGTTGACAAAACAAATGATGTACCCGGAGTGTAAGTTTTTTCAAGCACACTATCGAGTGTAAGTTGTAGACTCACACTAAACGTGAAAGACGTGGGGTTAAATAGCTAACCCCTTGCTTAAATACAAAATTTTCATTTCATTAATTGATCATCGAATCAATAAGCAGGTTTCAATATAAGAATTCCCTCCTTAATTACAGATAGTCAAATGCTCTCATGAGTCATGGCTGATGACTGCTCTGGGCCGTAGACGTTATATCCGCCGTAGTGCACGCGATTTCTTCAGTATGCTTTGTAGACAATTAAACACACCAGTAAACAGAGATTGGTGACAGAAGCGACTTATAGAACAGGGGAGGTTTGGTTTACGGTCTAAAATTGCATGGTTTTGTTCACCTATTATTACAAGTGGTCATCAAAATCATGTAGTCACTTTTTCTTCTTCAAATTTATTCTTAAGCTGCCAATAGAATATTCAATCATTTTGTTTTCCACCAATTTTTCATCCTCACAAGTCATAAGTCATGTCCACATTATTATCTATCAACAGCACAAAGGAAACTATAATCCAATTATAATAACTAGTAAAAAGATTCTAAGTTATTCATGAACTGGAATATTTCTCATCGTTTTTGATCTAGCTAATTCCATATTTATTCCATCTTCTAAGAAACCCCCTAACAAAATTTATTTGCAAGTCAAGTTCTTGAACATTATCTCTAATGAAAACTTAAATCTTAATTACACGAAGTAGTACTACAAATTATATCAAGTTCTAGAGGTAGAGAAATACCATGATACCAAAAGCAAGGCCGGCAATGACCATGTTTTCAACGGAGACAGCATCGAGTTCAAGAGTAGTAAGATGACCAGCAAAAACTTGAGTGATGGCTCCAAGAGAATACTGAGCAACGGATGTGAAGATAGCAGGACCAGCCAATAACCATAGTTTTTTGTTCTCTTTGAGTGATTCTTTTACAAATTGCCCACAGTTTGTTATCTCATCAATATCTTCTTCTTCTTCTTCTTCTCTCCTTTGTTCTCCTTCAACTAACGGATCTCGCAAATTACTATCCATTTATTCTTCCTGTTCTCTCTCTCCCTCTTTCTCGCAAATTGACGAACTCTCCATAACTTTCTAGCCAGTTTAATAGACTTTCTTTTTCCTCTGATGGCTAGTGTCAACTGTTCTTATTGTTCTTACACTCTGCTAACATCAGTTGTGTTAATGCACGTGTTAGTGTCGGCCGTATCTATGTTAGAAGCGTGTCATGTGTGATTTTGTTTCCACTTTTTCTGTTCCACTTTTTTGTTTCCCTCGGTTTCAAAAGAATAGGCACGTTTGATTTTTTTTCGAAAATTAAGATTCTTAATGAATTAACTATTAGAGTTTTTTTTATTGTTTTTTCTTTATGATTGGTTCATTGTTGACAAGTGCAATAGGTTCATAATAAAAATGACTATAATATTAGTTTTATTAAGTTTCTTAAGTTTTAGTCAAAGTCAAATTCAAATGTGTCTATCTTTTTGAAAAACGGAGGGAGTACCTACCTAATAATGCAATATGATCTTAGGATTTTTCCTATTGTCTTATTGGTGTGACGAATGGAGGGACGATAGGGCTGTGACAAATGAAGGGGCGTTGCCATGCCGACACGAAAACGGAATAAAAATAGTGGTTGATTTGGAAAGATTCCTAATAATCTTAAACGAAAATTGGTGACACCCCATTAAGATTTTTTCACGTCGCTGTGTAAAATCATGTGCAAGTGCAATGACTAGTCCATTGTTCTGGCCGTATTCTTTCCGCAAGAAGGCAAGTCCGTCTCCATCTCTACCACCTGTTATTTAATTTTTGAGCATACTAGTCCCATCACCTGTTTTTTAGCCATTATTCTTACTAGTTTTCTTACCCATTGGTCCCCTAACCCCATAGGTTGGACCTACATTACTACTAATGCAGGCCAGGTGGGGTTTGAATTCGTGGTGGTACCGGATTTTTGATTAGAAATGATGCAGGGAAATATCTCTACGCAGGCAATTTAGGAGTTAATTTGGTACAAGAAATGAAACTGCCAACAGCACAATGACATCACAAGATCTCTATCTCTCTAGAAGAAATCTTGCACTTAGTAATCCCAATAGGTCATAAAGCGAGTCTGGTATTATCACGAGGTGTTGTTGTGTGAAAATAAAACAACTGTTCATTTGGTAAACTATAATCTGTAAATTGTTTGGGTTTCCATTTCTTTTTTTGTGTTGTTTGGGTGCTGTAAGGGTTGTTCTGTTTTCGGGGCTGTTTTAGCTCCAGTTTTTGTACTCTTTGCGTCTTTGTTAATTTATTCTTTCTTTACCGAGCAAAAAAAAAAATATATAATCTGTAAATTGTTGTTAGACTTGAGTGACAAAAAGAAACAGTTTGGTAAACTATAATTTGGTTGCTATGAATCATCTGCTTACTGAAAGGAAAGTAAAAAAGAAAACCACCAGGGTTTAACAACTGAAATGTTAGAATTCATTCAAGCCGCTGACAATGTTTTTTCTTTTCTTTTTAGGGGTAATAAAACTTACATTGAAGCAACAAAGGTGGGAAAAGAACACAGGAAGAACACTTGACAAACATAAAATCAAAAGCAGACAGTGGGGAATTAGTCTTGACTCAGTTTAGAGCAGTTTGAAGAAGAGAAATTGCTCTCTGGAATTCAAAAAAAAACTAATGAAGAGACGACCGAACACAAAATCAAGACAAATCCAGTGCTACTTCCAAAAATTTGTTGTCTCCAAAATCAACGCATTTTTCTTTTCAGCGTAGTGAAATACGTTTCTCTGAACGTCTGACATATAGTTCTGTTTAGTTTAAAACACCACCTCTCTTTGCTTGGAATTTGGATTCTGCCGTCAGTGAACATAAGACTGTTAAGTATAAATAGAAATCAATTTTGATTTAGTTTAAGAAAACGGATTCCATTATAACCTGTTTATCCATTTGAGGGCCTGCTGAACCTCCCCATTTGTCTATCCTAGATTTTGCCATCAGAGCCTGCACAAAAGAAAGAGAAAAATCCTTGATTTGTGTTATTGAAACCGGGATTGTGTGTGTGTGTGTGAGAGAGAGAGAGAGAGAGGAACCTCTTTGTTCCAATTGGTGCCGACGGTGATGCCAGTAAGGATTAAAGTTTGCAATCCAATTCCAGAAACCATCCCAATCCAAACTCCCTAATCATTCAGAACCGCAACATTTTTGTTAGAATCTGTTAAACGTTAAGTTTTATAGTATTGCTTAAAATGCAGTTCTTTTGCTATTTATCATATTAGCTTACCTTTACACCCATGTCTAGATAGGAACCAAGTAAGTATCCCAGTGGAAGACCGACAATATAGTAACATCCGACGTTCACATAGGCTATCAACCATTGCCAACCAGCTCCTACTGCCACACCTGCAATGTGAAGGCAAAGAGATGTCAGAGAGGAGTAATACGAGAGAGAGCGAGAGGCAGGTAAAGAGAGAGGTAGAGACCAAAGTAGCTAGAGAGACGATCTAACCTGTTAACACGGGTTGGACACTATTGAGTAGCAAGGTGAATGAGAAGATGACTGCAAGGTCAGAGACCACAGCAGCGACTTCAGGACTATTTGTAAAAGGGAGAGCATAAACATTTCTCAAAGCCAAGACAAGGATCATGAAAGCTATGCCAACCACTGCGGCAGACATCACCACAACTATTATAGAGAACTTGGCTGCCCTTGGTCTGCCAGCCCCGAGCTCATTTGAAATTCGCACACTGATTGCAGCATTGAACCCTAAGAATATCATGAATTCCCATCCACTCAGGTTTGTGCTGCCATTGTTTATCACAAACAGTGTTAACACGGATATCCAAATCAAAGTTTTCACACCGTTAAATACAATAGTCATTATGAAATATGAATGACTTACCAGATTGATATTGCAGCCACCGCTATTGTAGCATTCTTTAGTTGACCAGCTACCACAATGAGAAACATCAGATACCAGAATTCAAGACTGCATTGAACATGGAAACCCTTTAAGACCACATAATCTGCTTAGCTAATGCGATTTTAACATGGTTGATCTAAAACTGTGCTTAGCTAATGCGATTTTAACACGGTTGATCTAAAACTGCTATAGAGAAAGAGATATGGCGCGCGAGAGAAAGTGACTGTACCACATCATGATGGCTGAAGCAATGGAGAGTCGAGCGAATGCTCCTAAATCATGAAATGCTCTCCAAGTAAAACCAGTCCAGGCACCAGGACAGTAACCCATAACAACATATGCAAACTGGCCCAAGACTATTATCCACCATGATACATTGAGTGATATAGCTGCACCAGGTAGCCCTAACTGCAACTGTACTATGAGAAGCCAACTTAAGAATATATGAAACAAAAGAGCTATTCCAGATATCCATGCCATCGCCATGACCTTGCTTTGAGACTGTAAGAATTTCTGTAGGGGGAAATTCAGTCCATAAGCAAACAATTGAGGGATCATGTAGAGTGAAAATTTCCCTGCAAGAACTGCAATCTCTTCATTTTGTCCAAAGATCCTCAAAATCGGGGTAGCAAAAACATAAATTGGTAGTACAACCAAACATGTCAACCCAAGGATGACCCATGAACGTTGCATGTAAACGCCTAGCATGTGATACTGTTTTGCTCCAAACGCTTGTCCGCATAGTGTTTCCAATGCACTCCCCATTCCCAGCTAATCAACAAGCATTTTTATAGAATGGTTAGGATTATTAGTAAACGATATATTATAAGTGCCTACACATGCATGCATGCACAGATTTACTTAATGAGGGAATTTTCTCACAATAAACCAACCAGCATTTGGGTTTTCTGCAGGTGTTTATTACGGTACACACCAAATGTAGGTTGTACTTTACTACTAGATAAGAAAAAATGGGGTTACGTACCCATCTTGCTCAAAACAATCTGTTTCACATATGAAAAATCCTGTCCTTAAACAATATTCAAATGCTCACAGTCACATGGTCGCTGTGCCAGAAATTAACAAAAATAGCACATTTTCAAAGAGTTTTTCCAAAAATATACCTTCTAAAATTTAATACATAAAACTACCCTTTGATGACTACTATAGACCTTGACCCTTATTATTTTTACAGAAATGCATCAGGGTCTAGACTATGGATTCAAAGGTGTAGACTATAAGGTTGATGGTGCAGACCTTGGTATTGAGGTGTACACCATTTTGATCCTACATGGCGCTTAATATGCACGGCGGTCTAGACCATTCTAAATCTATATGGCGCCTATGTGGCGACCCTTAATTTAGGGTCTACACCTTGGGAAGTAAAGGTCTACACTTTTGAAATTCCAAAAATAGCATTTTTTATAAAGTCTAAACTATGATAAACACAAGGTCTACACTTTGGCAATTCCAAAAATAAACTTTTCGTAAGGTCTAGACTTCAGATACAAAGGTGTAGACCTAATCATCGTGATCAATCTTGATTGACCACAAAAATTTGTACTTAGGGTGTAGACTTTGAGGGCTAAAATCGGTAGACATGGGTATTTCTTTGTATTAATTTTTAGAAGGTATATTTTTGGAAGACACACCCAAATTTTGGGTATTTTTGTGCAATTCGGCCGTCGATGTGTGCTCTAGGTTCTAGTCTTTATAGCGGACAAAATGCAGACAATATCCTGTACGTTTGCCAGAAAAATGAATTATCTGGAGATTTGGTGACAGAAGCTACTTACATAGTGGAGAAACTTTATTTGATGTTCAAATCTCGACGAATCAAAAGCGTTGGAGGTCTGGTTTAACTGTTTAACGTGAAGATAGTGGCTTGGTTCAGCCGTGTCTACAAGTGGTGATCAAAATGATAGTCGCATTTTGTTCTTTGGATTCAATTAATCTTACTTGGAATCCCTATGGATAGAATATTGAATAATTTTGATTTTTACCAACTTAACAACCTCATCCACAGTGCTAATGAAATTTGGCAATTTTAGTCAAGTTTCCTATCGGAATGAAAATGGTACGTTTTTGACAGGACTGCCATCTTAACTTTGCCAAGGATGGTAAGTTCAAATGGCTGTACCAGATCACCCCCAATTGCAATTGAGCTTAGCAGTAGTTTTTTTGGCCCCCAAACACAATGGAAAAGGTTGTTAGGAATTGTACGGGTTGGAAAACGAGTATGCCTCCTGACACAAGCATGATATAAGAATTAAAATTGGGTACGCAATGAAACCCAACTTTTATGAATCATGCTCCTTCAGGCTTCAGGTTCAAACTCTTTTTGAGATCTGAGTATCTAATCTATAAGTTGCTAAAAACAAGTTAGATAATGCCAAAATAGACAAACTGCTATTTCAACTTTGCCATGAAGATAACAAAGTGGCTAAAAAGCTATATGTTGGCTATCCCATTTTGGAGGAAATGCCATTTCTAGCTAACATTACTGTGGAGTGTGGAGCCAAATGTGTCATATCAACTATGGGACCATCAACAACTATCGACATTAACTTCCTGGATGCCAGTATCAACAACATTATCCTCTTCTTCTGTTTTTTTTTGTTTGTAAAATAATGTCAACATTATCTACTTCCCAATTAGAACAACTTAAAGTCGGTATATACAGTTGTTCTTAATTAGTTGATTACCACTAAACCATTTTTAACAATTCTACATATCTATGAATATAAACAGAAAGAGGTAGAGAAATACCATGATACCAAAAGCAAGTCCGGCAATGACCATGTTTTCAACGGAGACAGCATCAAGTTCAAGGGTAGTAAGATGACCAGCAAAAACTTGAGTGATGGCTCCAAGAGAGTACTGAGCAACGGTTGTGAATATAGCAGGACCAGCCAATAACCATAGTTTTTTGTTCTCTGTGGCTGATTCTTTTACGAATTGTCCCCAGGTTGTTATCTCATCAATATCTTCTTCTCTTCCATCTCCTTCCACTAACGGATCTCTCAAATCACCATCCATTTTTTCTCTCTTCTCTCTCTTTCTCTCTATCTCTAGCTAGTGAAGAGGACTTGATGAACTCTCTCAGAATCGTTTAGCTAGCTGCTTAAATAGATTGTTACCAATGACGAATTAGGAGACGTTGTTGGTGTGACAAACGATCATACGCTACCCACGTCGACAGATGGATAACAGATTTTAAAAATGGGGTTGTATAAAAGAAACTCAGAATTCCTTTTACATTTTGGAATATCTGTAAACAAAGCATTTCTCATATTTTATGAATCAGCGGGAAAACCGGGCAAGGAGTATTACTGGTTCGCTGGCTCTACACGTCGTCTTTCTACAAGATGTAAGAAAGCTGTACAAGTTAATAGCAAATGGCAGGTAGTTAGTAGTGGTGGTAGTTTTAACTTTTATTATCGAAATTCAAGGGTGACACAATGACATGACATCCATCTAATTTTGTTCAGTAATTGCTGCGTGCGGCTGAGAGTCTGACTGTGACCCATCCCTTGAGAACCAAAATTAGACTTTTTCTCGGGAGGTGCATCATAGTTAGTCCATGCGTCAACCAAGACATAGAGTACGACAT
Organism: Papaver nudicaule; assembly: GCA_023529015.1. NCBI lineage: Eukaryota > Viridiplantae > Streptophyta > Magnoliopsida > Ranunculales > Papaveraceae > Papaver > Papaver nudicaule. The sequence goes on along the minus strand of JAJJMA010186535.1, from coordinate 1,906 downwards.
TACAGCTACAACATATTTAAATTGGGCCATAAATCATTAACGTACGAACAGATGGTGTGTTTATCGAAAATGCTTCGTATAGCCCGGATTAGTCGCCCGGATTAGTCCCCCGCCTATGTGGCTAGTTTCTATTGGTTGTGGTGGAGTTGGGAGCCCCCCTATAGATCTTGGTTGGTGGGGTTGAGGGGGAATTTGTGGTGCTTGTGAGTGACACCTAAGGGGGAAAAAAAGAGGGCGACTAATCCGGGCGATGGGTAGCAGCTTCGTGTTTATTCGGTCGAATCTTGTGTCATTAAAAGCGAAAATCAATCGATCATGTGTCGGGTATTACTAACCCTAAATCCCTAAATCTTAGGGTAGTTATACTCGTAGCAAAAACGTTGCCTATGTCATGAGTTATACTTATCTCTAGATATAAGAGCTTCTCCAATGGAATGTTTGTGGCGAAAAAAGTCTAAATCTACGTGGGATCCACTTCCATTTTTCTTAAAATCAATCTCCAACCCTCACTTTTATAACAAATATTCCGTGATTTTAGGTAGAGGTTGAGATAGAGGATGTCTTCCCATCCACGTCAGCTTTTTCATAAATAAAAATATATTTTATTTATCAAAGATGATTTTTAGTTCCAAAAATAAAATATATAAGATAAAATCTAAATAAAATATATATAAATCTAAAAATAAATTGAAAATAAAATTACACTTAAGCAAAGTAGAGGGTTTAAACACAGGAGGGTTGGAGATAAAAAAAAAAAATCTCCCCAATTTTTAGGAAAATTAAGGCAAAAAATGATATATGATGTCTATATTTTGTTGCCACATAGGAACCACACACAACGACCATTGGAGAAGCTATAAGTAGTGTCAGGAACACTCTTGGCCAATAACAAGCACAATTAGAGTTCCGGACAATTCTTAGTTCCTAAATCATAGCTACTATGAGGATAAAATGTGGAGATGATTAGAGAAGCGAAAATGGGATCCTCGACCTTAGGGCAAGCACTATGATTGTCAAAAGGAAGATTAACAGATATGCCCCCAACTCAGTGACCGATTTACAACTCAGTCCGTTTTTTTGAGCTATTTGCAAAACTGACCCTCCGTTGATGTGACGTTAGTGAGCCGTTAGTTTTTTTGGAAAAAAACGGAAAAGTCAAAATCTCGTTTTTGACTGAGAAAATGAACGAGAAATTGAGGAGAATTTCTGTTATCGAAATGACCACTACATCTCTTGGTGTGGAAAGACATATTTTGCCTTTTAGTGGAAAACAGGTGTCGGAAAATAGATATGATGGACGGCAGCGATTGATTAATCGCGCGTGTATTCAACACGTGTTGACAGCTGTTCTGCACAATCTATGAATGGATATCTCGATGAAATCTTGACAGTGGAGAATAGATCGCGCATCTGCAACTCTGTAAAAGTCGCTTTCCTCCCTTTTGTCTGGTTCGAAGTTAGCCATTTCTTTTGTACTTTGTTTGCAGCAGCTCTGCGATTTTTATCTCTTTCTCCCCTTACTCTCTCTATTTCACACTACTAAAGCACAAGGGTTTTAGTAGTAGGGTGATTAACAGAGTGTTAGGTGGTTGAAGATTTAGGGTTCTTGAAAGACAAAATTTTCTTAAAAACTCTTTGGTCTGGTTCTTCCATGGCTCTTACGAGGTATATTTTCTAAAACCCTAACTTTGTTTCTTCAATTGTTTTCTGTTATTGTAATTTCTTTCCTCAATTTATGATTTTCAAAGGCATTTTTCAAAATTATTCATTCCAAGTCTATGTGAGATGATTCAAAGAACCAATCCTGTTTCAATTACTCATTACACATTTTCAAAGAAAGATAACAAGTTCGAGTCACTGATGATTGCATTTGATGCACCATTGCAAGGATGGAAAGCTGCAGGAA
>JAJJMA010186496.1:0-20735 GCA_023529015.1 Papaver nudicaule | reverse complement strand
TAGTAAATCTACACGGAAAGCTATGGGACAAGTTTAAATAACAAAGAATTTTTGAAATCAGTAATAAATGCAAATTATGATTTGAGTAACTAATGCGCTCTACGGTACAGTAGAGTAAATGATGAATTGGACAATGATTGCATGCACAGATATGATTAATGCTGCAGTTATTATGCTTCTTGTGAAAACAGAATGGTGAATAAATGAATGCTAAATTTTTAACACTTTTAATGACAGAGATGAAATATACCTGAGCTCCCCTTGCTGCTCCAGTTGTCCCCCCTATTCCTTTTGTAGCATCCATCGTGGCTGGTACCATTGTTGCAAGTGGTGGTGCTTTCTCCGGATTGTTTAAGATGCTAGCCGATACATCTACTGAGCTATGATTTGGTCTAAAGCGTTTTCCCAGCCTTGAATCATTATTTTCTTCTTCCATAGTGACATCCTCCTGGGTGCTGTTATCAATCTCCACAATTCTGACACCATCTTTTGGTGGAACGAAAGGTTTGTACTTTGTAGCTGATTTTTTTGACTTGATGGTAGGAATGACATAAGGCATTGGTCTCATAGCTGGCATCTTCATTTCTCCTAGCTTGCGAGGCTTATCCTGAACTTCATTCAATAACTCGACATTCCTTGCACATTGTGTCTTGTTATGAGGAACGATTACATAGCACTCTCTGCAAATCTTTTGAGGTTGTCTTTCGTAAAAATACTTGTACCACTTTGTAATACCAGCCGCAGTAATGGCTAATACTCCTCTAGTCATTGGCTTTGAAATATTCAGCTTAGTGCAAACTCTGAAGCAGTCCCCAGCTTCTGGCAGTCCTTCTGGAGGGTCAATGGCAGTAACCACACCCATGACTTCACCCATTTCTTTGACAGCTTGACGATTGAAGTGTTCTGGCAGGAGAAGTTTGAGCCATATCCAAAACTCATGATGATCCCATTCGAGTTCTTTGTAAGAGACAGTGGGATCATACATATGCATAATAATCAGGTAACCATCAATAGCCCATGGTCTTTCCTCAAAGATCTTCCTCATAGCACTTAGTTTTTTCAGAGTGAAGACTATAAAATTTCTCTCTATCTCCAAAACTGAGATTTCCTTAGCCGGTATAAATGGCCAAGTTGTTCTCAGATGCCTCATTACAGCTTTTTCAGTCATTCTAAATGGTGAGAATATCTTTCCAATAAGTTGAACTTCAACTTCCTCTTCCTCCTCTTCTTCAAACTCAGTATTGTCTACATCCTCAAGCAGTTGATTGTTCTCCAGCACCGTGTCCTGCAGCTTCATGGTGATCTGTGAAACACTTTTTGAGGATCCAGTATTGATTGACCTAGTAGCCTCCATATTGAAAAACTGGTTTAGTATGATAATATTTTGGTCTGGATATAGGGTTTTTACTCTGATAATGGTTGAAGGGGTTTTTATTGTGGTAGCTGTATCTCGAAGATAATGGGATATCCCTAGATTTTTTATGCTTGCGATATACGATAGCAACAGAATGGAAAGAATATAGGCGGATTGAATGCGCCATTTATGACGTTTCCTTTTTTTGTAACAAGTTTTTGAATTTTGAATCCTTCGAAAAAGGGGGGAGCACCAAGATCTGGATCGTATCACCAACTCAGTAATGGCTTCGTATCCTAGCTTCATCTTACTAAACAATCTGGAAACCCATGTGAGAAAGCACCTGGCACTTATGATAAACATCATATGAACAACAATGGTTGCAAACGCATATACCACCTTATGATGGAAGGCAAACGCCATATAGGAAGGTTGGGGACAACCTGCAAACGCAAGAGGAGAATAGAAGCTTAGTTAATCATGATTTAAATGAAAACAACTAAGTTATATTGATTTAAACCAGAGAGATATCAGATTTTATGAAAACAGCAAGAAACTTATAAAGATTATATGCATTTTGATGAAATATTAAGACTGATTTGCTAAAATAAACATGAATCTATGATGAAATGAACTGAGTTGTGTTGAGAAAAATATCGCCCGATTCAGAGCACCGGAAATTTCGCTCTGGTGAATCTATGCATTTTTTTATGCATTTTGTCTTCCCGGTGCGTTGTTGATGGTCTATCTGAATGGTGTACAGTCATCAATGGAGGAGTAAGATTTCTTGTTTCTTTTTCATTTCATTTGAAAACCCATGCTTAGAATATCATCCTAGGTAAATTACGTGCTTTAATTTTAGGGTTTTTTCCCTCTTTGAAATTTCTAGGGTTATCTGTCTCTGCCCCTTTTCAAAATAGAACAATTGAGGGGTAATTGAGGGTGTAAAATGTTGAATTAAGCTTTTAATTTGTTTAGATGATGGTTGAATTTGTATATTTGTTAATTAGGTTTTCTGAATGATTGTTGATTAGGTTTTCTGAATGACTGTGTTGTGTGTTGCAGTTACTCTCGCTCCAGATTCTTGGACATTCAAGTGTATTGTGTTCCTCAAAATGAGACACACAAATATCCCAACTGTGATAAGAAGTTAACTGATTTGAGAAAGATGGAGTTTTGTGTGTATTTGAGTTGTGGGTTACCTGCTAAAGAAAAGCTGTTCTTATATTGGTATAGGTCTCCTGTTGAACCATACCCACTTACAAATGAGAAGGAATTTGATGAGTTTTGGCAGAATGCAAAACTAAATGATGAGGGGTATGTGACTTTGTGGATGGATGTAATACCTCCAGGGGAGAGGGGAACTCCAGAAAAGACACCAAAGAAGTCTGTTTCCAAGAAGAAGACTTGGGTGAGTTTAGTGATGATGAACAAGGAGTTCTGTTCCCTGAGGAAGAAGAAATAATCAAAGAAGTTGATCCTAGCACAATGGAGGTAAAAACTAGATTCTCAAACAAAGAGGCATTTATCAAACATCTGAAAAACTATTGTATCATAAAAAAGTGTCAATATAAACTGACTAGGAGTGCTCCTTGGAGAGTAAAGGCAGAATGTGTAAATAAAAAGGATGATGGATGTAAATGGATGGTGTATGCTAGTATTAAGTCTAGAGAGTCTACTTTTGTGATTAGGGATGTGCTTCTAGAACACACTTGTGAAGGGGATAGTAAGAATAGAAACAGGTCTGCTGATCCAAATATTGTAAGGGACTTTGTTCTTGACCAGATGAGGCATGCAGTGAAAATTGAAATACCAGCACCTCACAAGATTAAGGATGACTTCTTGGCAGAAAGGAAAGTCAACATTCCTTACATGACTGCCTGGAAAGCTAGGAATAAGGTGTTAGAGTATTATTATGGGAATTACAAAGATAGTTATAGTGAAGTTCCTGCTTTTTGTGATATGATTTGCAAGACTAATCCAGGTTCAGTAGCTAAGTGGACTTTTGATACTGAGGATTACTCATTTCAAAGTATGACTCTCTCATTTAAACCTGCAATGAGGGGTTTTCACCAAGGTGCAAGAGGAGTTGTAGGATTGGATTGCTGCCATCTGACTGGTGAATTTGGGGGATCATTAATGGCTGCCACAGGACTAGATGGTCCGAATGGGTTAATCCCTTTAGGCATCATGATATGCAGGAGTGAGACAAAAGCTAATTGGGAGATTTTTTTGACTGATTTGAAGAAGGGTCTGAAAGAACATCCAGTTCCAGTTTGTTTCATATCTGACAGACATGAAGGGCTGCTAGAAGGGGTACCAAAAGTTTTCCCTGGTCATCAGCACAGATATTGTTGGAGGTAAATTTACTAACTTTCATTATTTTTGTTCTGTTTTGTACTTATTCTTTGTTGTACTTATTATTTGGATGTTATAAATGCAGACATCTATACAAGAATTTCAAGAAATACCACAAGGGTCAGTCCTTACATTCTGAGCTGTGGAATGCTGCAAAAGCATACAAGGAAAGGCATTATCAGGTAAGAAATGTTGATTTACAACTTGATGTTGACAGTGTTTGTTGTAGATTAGTGTGTTGATGTTATAATTTTATTGTACAGCTCCACATGGACAACATTCTCAAGGAGAGTCCTGAAGCACACAAGTATCTTATGGATGAAAATCCTGGAACATGGTCTAGAGCATTTTTCCAGCCAATTCATTGTTGTGAACACATGAACAACAATTTCTCTGAATCCTTTAACAACATGATATCAAAGATGAGAAACAAGTCAATCATCACAATTGGTATCATGTATTCTAACCTAGTGATGGGAAGATGGTACACCAGGAGGACAAACTGTGAAAAATGGAAAGATGGGGAATTGGTTCCAAAAGCTATGAAGCTGATTAAGCTCATGCTTATGTTCACCACTGACTACAAGTCTGACCCTATTGTGCATGGAGAATTGTATGTGGTGACTAGTCCAAAGCAATCTTTGTTCAATGTGAACATCAAGGAGCAAACTTGTTCTTGTTTGCAGTGGCAAACAAGGGGCTTCCCTTGTATGCATGCAGTGACTGCATTGCAGGAAATAAGGCCAAAGTGGAGAAAGTAAGAATTTTACATCTGTGTTTAACTGTTCATTGAATTTCACATCTGTGTGTAACTGCATTGCACTAACTAACTAATTTCAAATGTGTTTGCAGGTATTGCAGTGACTACTATTCAGTGGAGAACTATAGGGCCACATATGCACCAAAATTCAAACCATTTGATGATAGGAAAGACTGGGTAAAGGTAATATCTCTTTCTCCTAATATTTTAATGTTTTCTACTTTGTACTTTTGTATTTGTAATGTTTTCTATTTAATGTTTGGACCACATTTGTGTTCCCTTTTTAGGGTTTCATAAGTTCATTTCTCTCTTCTGTTCTCTTATGTTGCAGCCAAACATGAAGGGTAAGAAAATCTTGGCACCTCCTCACAGAAGAAAATCTGGCAGGCCAAGAGATAAGAGGATTAGAAGCTATGATGAACCAAGAGCAGAGAAGAAGCTAAGGAAGTGTGGAAAGTGTAAGCAAATGACTGGCCACAACAGTAGAACTTGTGGTGGTGCTCCTGTTGGATCTAATCCAACTACAAAGAGGTCAAGGACTGAGTGTGATGCAGAGACTTTCACCTTCACCACCACACATCCTGAAACCAGCAGAGCAAGAGGTGCTGCAAAGTCCAACCAAAAGAAGCAGAAGTCTTCCTTTGTGGGTGAATCTTCAACAGCACCTGCACAAACTCCATCTTTTTCTACTCCTTCAACATTTGCAGCAACTCCATCTTCTGCAAACATTTCTCACTGCAACTTTGTTGGAGTTGGGTCAGTGGCTCTCAACATACAACAACCAAAGGCACCATCCAAGACACTGGCTTCAAAGAAACCCAAGAAGTAATTTTAGAACTTTCAGATTATGTTTCTCACTGCAACTTTTATGTTTCTCACTGGAACTTTCAGATTTGCCTTTTCTTTTCTTTGTTATGAATGGGTTTGTTTATGAATGGATTTGGTTGTTTGTGAATTCCAGTTTTTTTTTTTCCAGTCAGATTCAGGTGTTTTTTTTCAGTTCAGTACTCTGTTTTTTTTTTCAGTTCAGTACTCTGCCTGGTTACATCAGGTGAAACAGTTGGGTAGAAGTAAGTTAACTCACCAGTTAAATCAGTTGTGTTTAACTGGTTTAACTCATTGAGTCAATGAGGAGGGGTAATATTGTCTTTTAGCATGTGGGTTAACTGCCATCTAGTGGGTTAACTTCCGTTACCCGTTTTTTGAATAAAACGGGACGGAAAAGGTCAATGTCGGCCACTTTGTAAAACCTTTTCAAAAAACGGCCACTTTGATAATTAGCCATAATTTTTGTGGCCATTTTAGAAAATTGCCCATGAAAGCAGTACTAATATGCTAAATTAGTGGGGAAATTTTCATTACGAAAATGATTTACTGACCCACAAACCCGCACCCCCCTGCTTTCCCCGCTGCGGGTTGGTGGGTCCCTCCTCTCCCTCTCTACTTTTTGAGGAGGGACGGACCGTGGGCTATTAGCCCACGGTCAGTGTATCACGGCTGTTTTCATTATTCATTCCTTCCATTTTTCCTTTACAGGCTGCATTACTATTATTGAATACAAATGGAATGACCAGTACACTAATGGTCTCGCAGTTAACCATCTATCTAGACATTGATATATTTCTGGCTCCTGTCTTCCATCTCCTTTTCTTCCTTTAAAGACAAGATGTAAATTCTCAAGAGCCAAAAAAAAAAAAACATAAATAAGCTATCATATTAAAAAAACAGCTAGAACTACGTTTCATAAATCAAAGGTTTGCGTTGTGTATAATGCCAGAAACCAATATCCTCTAGCATTTGCCAACCCCAATTAAGCCTGCCTAAATTTGGCCCCATTTGGGAGTATTTGGCCCCATGAAAAAATAATTCCGGCGGTTGTTATATAGCAAAATCGGAAAACCCCTTATAAAAGATGAATGTTTTACCCTTTCTCAATTAGTTGCTAATTACATGATTAGAGTCTAAACAAGATTAATTAGTCTTAACTCTCATATCAAAACAAGATTAAAAATTAACAAACATTATCAACCATGAGAATCACCCAAGTTTTTTTAACCAAAATCTTGAATCTGAACAACGCACAATCGGTCTATATATATGGAAACTTAAACCGATTGTGCTTGGGTTCTCGAACAATCGGTGCATATTATTACCAACGTAAGCCGATTGTTGTTACTCTGCCCAGAAATGTAACCAAATCAATCGGTGCATTTTTACAAACTACTAAACCGAATATAATGGAGACAGGGAAAACCATTTACTTGATCAACCACTAATCGGTTTATCTCAGACAAAACATCTAACGATGTAGGAAATCTATTTTTTCTATCGGTAGGTAAAACCAAATTTAGAGAACGATTATTTACTGCCACAAGAAAATCGTTCGATATGTTCATTATTGTAAACCGATTCCGAACTGTTTTTGAGTAATATTAATCACGACTGTTCGATATCGTAAACCGTGTGACTTTAATTATGCCAGTACACGTTATGTCAACATACTTGCATGTATGCCAAGCGTTTTATTTGAAATAAATCCCAATAAATCTTAATAAAGGGCCTTTAGGTTTCTTTTGGGTTATAAATAGGTTAGGTTATTAGAGAGAAAGAATCAGTTTTTTTTATATTTCAAAAATTATTTGAGAATTGAGACTAGAGAGATATAGAAGTTTTAAGGTTGAACAATGGCTGTCAAGAGTGAGTTGCAGATTTTGTTGCAAAAAATGTATGCTGCTTTAGATGAATACAAAGAAGAGGAAACCGCGAGGGCTGAAAGGGAAGGTGTTGATCCTAAAAGAATGTGGAAAGTTGGTGGCTTCTTGGTGAGCATCCCTCATCTTAAGATGAAGGTCAGAGATAGTTTTGATTCTGTGTCGATTGAGAAGAAGTTGGTCCGCTTCTTTGTCGATCATTCTGAGGAGTTATCCCAACCCAATTCTCGTCTCTGTCTTATTATTGGTGAGCAACTTTCAATCTATACGGATTCTCCTAACAAAGATTTAGGGGTTGTAGTCTTGGGTCCCAAAGTAATCACTGTAGGGAATCCTCCTATTCGAACTTTCACTACCCATATTGGAGGTTTGCCTGTATTTGGAATGGTTAGAGATGGCATGGTTGAAGCAACATCCGTTAAGGGAGAGGGAGGACATGCCTCGACTAGTGGGGTTAAAAGGAAGCACTAGAGGAGATGGTGAACAAGGGGTCTTTTTAATTTTATGTTTTATGTTGTTTTATGTTGTTTTATGAAGTGTTTTTATGATTTTACTTGAGGGTTTGTTAGTTTTCTGTTCTACCAATTTAAGCAACAATTAAGAAACAATCGGTGTAACAGAAAATCTATTTCTAACGATTATGGTTGTTGTTTTCTATAATCGGCGTTGGAGTTTGTGATATTGTAACGATTATTGCTCCTGAAAAAACCAGGAGTAAAGTTGTCATATAATCGTTCTACATATATATCTAGATAAACCGATTATATCAAATAAAAACTGGCCCATTCATTGATTTAGGAAATTGAACACATGGTTTAGGAAATCCTAAAATTACATAATCTAGTAGCTCCAAACTAGCATGTCATCCATTAATACTTCATCAATGAATCTCGGAGCACGTCTCTTCAACACGTTATAACACTTCTTGAAAGCGTATGGTTGTCGGCCTTGGCGTACTTCCCATATAACCGCGAATCTCGCTTTCTAAAATGAAAGAGTGAAAGAAAAGCATGAAGTTAGTATGCAATAATCTAACAATGAAACAAGTATAAACATGTCTCGATACTCACTTTCCAACTACTAGATCGTTGGGGATGATGGTTAACCATTTCCATAATTCTAACGTACTCTCGCATATCCATCTTCATGTGATCGAATCGAAAGCTCAACATGCTTGAATTTCGTTGTTTTCGATTCCCGTTGCGCTCTACAAAGACTTCTTTGACCCTCTTCCAAAACATAGTGCGGAGTTCATTGGGTCGTTCACGTAGGACATACGCGAATGATTTCACTAGATCTAAGTCTTCTTGCGCGTCCCAATTCCCCCATTCCCCCATTATCTCCTATTGAATTGAAAAATAAATAATGGAGAAAGAAGAACTTCAAGTTGATATGGAGGGTATGTGTGTGGGGAGGTTCTCTTATATAGATGTGATCCCAACGGCTCTTTTTCTTGGGAAAACAATCAACAATCGGTATATATTGTGAACCATTTACGCCGATTTCAATGCTGGCCCAAATTTTAAATCAATAATCGGTTAATAAATAAGTCCACAAGAGCCGATGTTTAAACATTTAAAAGCAAATTATTGGACAATGAAGCATCGGTTACAATGAAGTCAACTGAAGGCCGATTGTAAATACAATCGGCTTACAATATTAAATATAAACGCCGATTATGTCTACAAGAGATACTTTAACGAATTTAATCAACCAATATAACAGTTTGCAATAAAAATCTTGAGGAGACGGTAATGTTTTTCGTACTTGAAGATCTTCCCATTAATTCGTTGCCATTCTTTCAAAGCCCTAGCCAAAATTTCATCATCGCTATTTTCCGAATGTTGAGCCCGGATCGACATAACCAAGTGCATAAATTCGTCGACTCTTTTATGTATTTTTCTCCATCGAAACCCCAACGCATTCTGATCTCGCACAACTTGGCTTCTAGGTTCATCAATTTTGAATTCTTCAGTGACAGTAGTCCATAATTGTGGATAATTCACTTTAACACGATTTCGTTTTATTTCAGCGGGGGTCGGATAGAAAATCATATAGTTTTTACAAAGACATAAATCTTCTTCCAACGTAAATTTGGGACGTGGTTTAGGTCCATCGGGTAATGAGTCTAAAGGATTTTTATAGGGTTTTCGAACCTTAGATGACGACGAAGAAGATGTTGTAGATGATTTGCATCGCTTAACTACTGGGCTACCAGGGAGTAGGATACCATCTCTTAAATGGAGGGGGAGTGAATAGAGGAGGTGATGTATCTGATTTTTTGGTGTGGTAGTAGTTATTGATTATCTCCCTAGTTATGTTTCGAGTTTCGGGTGGAGGAGAAGTTGGAGGCGTACGGTAGAAGATGATGTTTTAGCCATTTTGGGGGTTGGAAACACTAAGAGTTCTTTATGTCCTTTTATAGATGAAAGTCCCAACGGCTATTTTTTTCAAAAATCTGAGATCAATCGGCGTTAATTTATGGTAACAAACGTCGATTGTGGAGCACAGGAGTTTGAAACATTTGATTAACTATATTCGTTGTAAACAGACTTACAAATACAACGATTGTGTTTAATCGGCTAACACTGGATATTGTATTAACCGATTATTATCCTGAAATACACTAACTACTGTCACATGGTTATGAAACAAAATAGGAAGCATCAATACATGAACAAACATAACAACCATACATTCATAACCAGAAATTCAACGATTTAAGTCAACCATACATTCATAACCAGAAGTTCACCATCATAGATGTCGATAACATAAAATAAACTAGAACACACAATACCAAAACAAATAATAAAACTCAACCAGTGAAACCAGTTCCAAACCATGTTCGACTGCGTATTAGTTCCCAGCTCGGTCCGCCATTGGCCTCAACAAGTGGACGGAGACGTGCAACTTCAGCACAAAGTGTACAACCACAAGGGATAACATCCACAACCTCACCAACCCTCTTTCTTTTAAGATTACGAGGTTCTTGCGCTTGCCATTCATCATGATCGACAAATCTTTCGACTTGGGGAGGAAGAAAATCCCTATAATCCCTACGCAGGCCAGGAGAATTTTCCCCACGCAAATGTCGTGGTCGTGGAAGAAGAGGATCAATGTGTTCATCCCTTTGACGTCGTGTTTCAATCACGCGTGGATCATCCTCACGAATTGGAGCTGGAGGTTCATGGTAAAGCACAAGTGCAAGGTTCGATTCATCTTCACGAATTGGTGGTGGGGGAGGGCGGTCAATGAGTTCGTTCCTTTGACGTCGTGTCTCAATCACAAGTGCATGATCAAGGCGCATTGGTAGTGGGGGAGGTTGATAAATCACAAGAGCAAGGTTTGATTCAACAAACGATTTGGTGCACTGCCAAATATCCTGATTTACCAAAACTATAATTTGATTAGTTTACTCCAACATCTCATTTGTTTCCACTGCTAACTTCTTTTTTATTCTTTTGCTCATTTGTACTAATATCGAAGCTAAAAGCATTAGACTTTTATAAACCCCCAAGATAAGCTAGGCACGCTGCTCAACGTGAACCATCTATAAACTCTCAACAATTGTGTTGGTCACCTAAATTATATTCAGGCAAGTAAGGAAATTGATACTACATGAGTTACATTCACACGTTATAAACAATTTCGTTTGGTTGCTCGTAATGGTGTTACTTAACTACTAGACCGGCTAATCTTAATGGATCATAATGGCAACTTATGTTTACATTGATCATGAAAGAAATTGAAGGGCCTGGGCGCCACTGATTAAAGAAATATGCCAAATCTGTGGGAATCATGTGATTCTAAGAATTAGACGTGGAAGATGTTCCCTGGGACAAACGTCTTTGCTTGCAAAAAAAAAAAATCACGGATGCCATACAATGTTAATCCTCTTCCACCTTATTACCTCCCTGTAAGCTTGTAAGTTGTATTCTTTGACAAGATGTAGTGAAAAAATGTATAGAAAATGTATTGTATTTGCACTTTCCTATTGCTGGTCTACATTTTAGTAAGGAGGTGAATAAAAAAATTAGAAGAAAATTGAAGTAAAAAGTTGCTGGCTATGGGGTTCGAACCCATGCGCACTTATGTGCAGAAGATCTTAAGTCTTCCCCCTTAACCTCTCGGGCAAACCAGCTATCTGGTAGAAATTCCTCTCTGGCAGTATTCAGACTTATGTTTGGACCCTCACGGCTCAGAAGAAAGATGCTTGCCGGCTTACGTGACAACATCGAGTTGCAACAAAAAAAAAAAAAAAGCGAAAAAGATTGCGGTGAGCGTGGATCGAACACGCGACCTTCAGATCTTCAGTCTGACGCTCTCCCAACTGAGCTATCCCCGCAAGACGTACTGTTACAGCAATTCTTTGTAGAATACCCCTAGATAAGGTTAACAGAAAAGCTAAGCTTCTTGGATGCTTAGGCAAACCTGAAATAATGATAAAAGAACAACAATAAAGCTAAACAAAACAGCCGATCCATTGGAAAAATTTCGGCAGTAAGAAAATGTGAACAAGGGCTGTACATGATGCCGAATCTATAAGAGTAATGATTTCATTGAACTTGTTCAACAATTGAATCGTGTTTTGAGTAATAAGGGCTGTACATGATGGTTAAGAGAAAAAAAGAAAAAGATCCACATTTCTTCTGCAACCTCTAGCCATCAAAAGCCAAGGAGTACATATATTAGACTTCATTAGGAGATGGCTCCTTAGGTGGCTCCCATGATCAGCTGCCATTGGTGGAGTTCCGTCTGCTTTGCCATGACCCACTGCCTTCCGGACTCCATCTTGCTTCTCCTTTTTCCTAATGGATTGACTGCTGACGTCGGTGCGATCCAATCAGTGGTGACTAACTTTGGAAAAGAAAAGCAGGACGAAATCATCACCCGACTGATGCCATCTTGTTTTTATTTGATGGCCAAAGTAGCCACAAAGAAGAAGCTGAAAAGGAAAACAACAGCTTTGCTTTGCTTTTTACTATTGCCATACTTTTTGTTTTCTTTTGCAGGTATATGATTTCGCCTTTGATAGTTTTCTCCAACATCTCATTTGTTTCCATTGCTAACTTCTTTCTTATTCTTCTGCTCATTTGTTTTTTTTTGCACTAACATCGATTTGTTTATAAAAGCATTGGACTTTTATAAATCCCCAAGATAAGCTAGCTAGGCATGCTGCTCTACGTGAACCATCTATAAACTCTCAACAATTGTGTTGGTCACCTAATGCAGATAAGCAAGTAAGCAAATGATACTGCATGAGTTACATACACTTACATTCACACATTATAAATAATTCGTTTGGTTGCTCGTAATGGTGTTACTTAACTACTAGGCCGGCTAATCTTACTGATTCGTAATGGCAATTTATGTAAGGGCCTGAATCAATGCCATTGATTAAAGAAATATGCCAAACCTGTGGGAATCATGTGATTCTAAGAATTAGACGTTGACGATGTTCCCTGGGACAAACGTCTTTGCTTGCAAAAAAAATTTCACGGATGCCATACAATGTTGGAGAATGACTAAACACAACTTGATTCTGATTCTAGGAAACTACAAAGTTGTGCACAAAGTTATGTAGATGCTTTTAAGGGTTAGTCTTATGAGAGTGTTATTTACAGTTATAGTTCACTCGCCATGTCGTCTAATTAAGTAGCATGCCTGAGTCTTATGGAGTTTGATATTTAGTAGTTATAGTTATCAGTCTGGCGCTAATCATAGATTAGAGTGCTAGGGCGCTGAATGGTAGAGCGCTGGATAATTTCAGCCATCAGTTCTAAAATATACGTTATCAGCCATCAGATCTCATGAGAATATTCGAAGTTGTGCTCAATCGTTCAGCGCTGGATTACTCTTTCTGCGCTAAATCATTCAGCGCCAAACTGATAGTTATACTTCCGGCGCTAGTTATTTCTAGAGAGAGAAGTAACATTCAGGGAATAGACCACGCTTTTGCTATAACTAGCACTCCCATAAGACTTAGCCTAATATTATCAGACAAAAAGGGTTCTTTCTGACAAAATTAGTCTTGGCGTTTTTATCACTGGTTTCCTTAATTGACGCAAAAATGTAGATAGATGTCCATATACTCTTAAAATCCACAAACAGGCTGGAACGAAGAATCCAATAAGTAATTAGGAGCAAAAGACATTCTAAGATACCCCTTAACAATTTTCCATCTGTAGATAGCAAATGTCACCAGTAACAGAAGTGATGTTCACCTACAAAGTTACACTTACAAAGGAGTTAGTGGGTGAAATTCACACACTTCCAATCCCCAAATTTTCTCTGTTTTTATCCACAATCCAATCATTACCTCTCAATCTCAACCTCAAACACCACACTTTCAGACACTCAAAAGAGGGGAGAGGGTTTAGTTAGTGTTAATGGAGGCAGTAATGAATTCTGCTTCTGCTGCTGTCAGACCACTTCATTATGTCTTCGGCATTAAACAGGTTAAGCTTCTTCAGCATCATCAGACTGTTTGTTGCTGCACCTCCAGGTGAATTCTTTCATTCAACACATTCAGTATTTATCAATAGTGTTTTTGATTGTAGTTCCACAATTTCATCTTTACCTTGCAATTACTTACTTGGGTCTTCTTCCAATTTTAGAAAGAATATCTAATTAGTTAGTTACTTCAACTTTACCAAATAATCACATTTTGGGTATTGTTAGTTCTATAATGTGGGAGGAACCCCTTTGCCCGACTGCAGGGATGTGTTTAGAAATTTATCATCTTTTTGCTCAATTGGGGCATGATTAGCATCAAATTGTGTTATGTACTCATGGGGGAAATCTTTTGAGGTTTTATATACATTGCCAGTGTTAGGGAGAAATGAATCATAGGTTGGGATTTGGGAATGTTATTAGAAGTCAGAGTGACAGATTTGTAAGATAGAAAATAAGACGCCTTTAAGAAAGTGGCTTCGAGGAACAATGTGCTACTTTATGCAGTTGAAACATAAACTATAGGGGAGTATTTTCTAAGCAATTGTTTGCTGCTCTTTCGTGTAGTTGAACAGAAAAGTATTTTCTTGAGATAGCTCTTGACATTTAACTGTATTATTGTTGTCAGGAACAATGAGAAAATCGATGGCTTGTATTCAGGATTATCGCATATTGGGTGAGTGCTTGTCTGCTTTCGAAATTTTCGTTTGTGATAGGAGGGTTTCATGATTTCAATTGAATTATTTGTCTAGGTTGGAAGATCATAAAAACATGGAAGTTCTTGAAGTAAGCATCGATTACTAAATGTTTATTCTACTTATAGTTTCCAGACGATATAGCTGTATTCACTCACTTGTTTTCTTTGTATATGTAGTCATTTCAGTCATCCGGTATAGCTAAAGAGAACCAAAATGACATTTGGAAACTATTCAGAGAGACGCAGAGGAGTAAGTCCATATGCCGTTACTTTGTTTCAGATATCTAATGGGTAGCATCTAAGATTTTCATGCTTTATGTGTTTTGCAGATGCCCGTTATGGTTTTATATTATGTTCATGATGCATTTAATGATGGATCCGCAGATATTTTGTACTTGAACAAACGTCGCCTGATGGCTTTAGAGGAGATGAAGAAAACTCAACAAGAGAAACAATCACTGCTAGATAGGGTAGAGCAGTTGGAGCTAGAGCTGGCTAGCATCCGAAACAGTAGTAATTTTCTGAACCTTGGATTCTTATTTATCCGCAGCAACAAATTATGTACTTGTGCATATGTTCCGTTCTATGTCGTATTATTCGTATGTGTATCCTTTCGTAGACAAACCTCCAATGGTTCATTGGGTTTGGGAGGATATGTACTCATTTTTCGACCAAAATGTTAGGCATTGATTTGTGAAGTGAGATAGACTAAAGAGACAATCTGGTTGAGATATTTGGACTACATAGAGGTGTTTCTGTGTTTTCACATACTGATGGTTACATGCTTCCGGTTTGCTTATGTTATCCTGCATCACTGTCCAATTTGGCATAATACTGGCATCTCTCCTGTTCTGCTCAATTACTTTTTATTCTGGCTTCTTTGTTATTTGTATCACTTACTGGAGGGAAAAGTCAAAAAACACTTGATCAAATGTTAAAGCATGCTGAGTATATTCTTCTCAGGTCCTATAGCTGCATCTGGCAAGGCAACAATGTGGCCCCAATTGCTGCTTCAAATAGATTCAATGGTCCTCACAGGCATGATTACTGCAGAGGAATCTTCTAATCTCAGAGGGCTAGTTATCAACAACAAAGCTAAAGTGGCTGATACTTTCTCTGATATCCAATTAAAAGGCGATGCTGAGATTTTGAAAGAACTTCGGCATTTCTCTGTTAAATGCAAACAGTAAGTCATCTGTTAAAGTGGCATTCTCTTCTACCAAGACTAATGTATAACTGTGCTTTTTATCTCTTTCTGCGCAGAACTGGTTTCCATATTGTCCATATTTGTACTGAACTGGCACCTGTGGCCTCAGTTGGATCCTTGGCATTGTATGTGACGGGCATATCTTCTGAGCTGCAGGAAAATGGAAACTTGGTGGAAGTCATTTTACCGAAGTAGGGTAACAAAGATTTTATATTACTCTCATCTGCTTCTGTTCGTAAATGTGTACATAGATGAACAATTTTGTGGCTGACTCGTAAGAGTGCTCACTTTGCGCAGATATGCTAGCCTAGACCTCGATGGAGTTGAAGGTTTAAGAGATACTAAGGCAGAGTTTTACTCCTACTTCGATGGGAATTGGCATGCAAACAAAATCTGGACTGGGTAAAAAATGTTTTTCTTTTCCCAATTTTTGGTGCTCCATAGTCTGTAATAGTATCATATAGCTCAAATTTGGTTTCACTGGTTAAAGGATAACCTTGTGTCATTATTCTTGTTCGTGTATCATATACCTACTCTCATTTCTGTCTTGCCTCTTCATTAAATATGTATTGCTGTCTGATTGTTTTGTATCCAGTGTTGTGCATGGCATTGGAGTCACATTCATTGAGCCTGTAAATCGTGCCTCATATTTCAACCGTGATATGATATATGGATACTCAGATGACTTTGAACGGTCAGTAGATTTGTCTCTTTTAGTGGTTCATTTTCGTTGTTTCATTATTTTTCAACTCCATTAGGCAACCTTAGTATTGTGAAAGAACTATATTTATTCATTTAAGTTGAACCCAACCGAGATTGTAATCTCACGAGCTAATTGGTTTTTCTTATAGATGTTTACAGGTTTTCCTATTTCTCCCGCGCTTCGCTGGATTATATTCTAATTTCTGGAAAGAAACCAGGCATCTTGCATATACACAATTGGGAAACTGCTATTATAGGGCCTCTTTTTTGGGACGGTTTTGTTAATCAGGTGCAACCTGACCCCTACTTTATTGCTTTCTCACTTTAGAAATATGAGAGAAGCAATGTAACTTACAAGTGTTGGCCCTTTTCTGCAGGGATTAGGAGATGCAAGAATATTGTTTACTTGTCATGACTTCAAAAATCAGGTAAATATTAAGTTTGTCCATTTTCCTGTCAGACGATGTTAATAGGTATCTTTATTACATGCATTTTTCTCATCTCATGCCTTTATTAACTTAGCGTCTAGAGCATCCGGATAAACTTGCACTATGTGGACTTAATCCTTCTCGACTTAACCGCCATGATCGATTGCAAGATAACAATAAGAAGCATCTCGTCAACATTTTGAAGGTTTGTCTTTCTACAGAACAATAATATTTGTTTCTCTTAAATATTGACTGTTATAAAAATGTTGTAGTAGAACTGGGCGATCTGTCTCCTTTGGTTCCACAAGTAATCTCATTCTCAGCTTGAGCAAAGATCCTACTTGCAAATTTGTTTTGTTCTTGTTTATCCATGAAAGTTTCTGAATAAATGGCTCCAAATTTATATTTACCACATATTTTCTTTCTTTTGCTCTTTCTTTAACTGCAGGGTGGAATCGTGTACTCTAATAAAGTTGTAATAATGTCTCCAACTCATTCTGACGAAAGTTCAAATTCTAGTTTGGGTCATGGGATGGAATCCACATTAGAGATCCACAAGTTAGTACTGGTTCACGCATTCTTTCACAAAATAAACCTTGTCACTCGTTAATCTTAATCACCTGTGTTCCCCTGCTATGAATGTTGATTTTTAGGGAGAAACTGTTGCTTGCCCCATATGGGTTTGATTGCACGATATGGGACCCTTCCAAGGATACATTTCTTCCTTCAAATTATTCTGCTGATGATCTACAAGGAAAAGCTATTTGTAAAGCTGCATTGAGGCAGCGTCTGGAATTTTCCAGTCATCCATCTACAGTTGTTGTAAGTGGTTTATGGTTTGGAGTTTGTTTGTTGATAAAAAATGAAAAGAAGATTCTGTGATGCTGGACATATTCAGCCATTTTTATTTATGGTACTTTGTACACTATATCAGGTTGGATGCATTTGTTCAGACATATCGGACATTGGCATGGAGAGCCTAAAGGATATTATCCAGCTTATTTCCCAAAGCGGCGCTCAGGTGATTTTACTCTTTGGTATAATTTTACTCTTTGGTATAATTTTTTCTCTCTTATTTATCTGAATACCAATTCTTTCAGTTCATTCTCATGGGCTCCAGTAAGCCAGGCTTAAACAGTGCATTGGAATCATTCTACAGAAGTCTTGAGGTAAAACCTTGACCTTTTCCTAGTTGGAGCATGGTATATTTCCTATTTGGGTCATCAAAATTATAAACTATCCGCTACATTGCAGGACGAAGATGTGCGGATTATAAGCACATATGATGAAGCCTTATCACACTTGATCCTTGCAGGTGCTGATATCATCTTGTGCCCATCTTTTCATGACCCACTGCTACAAATGCCGGTACGTTAGTTCACCTAAACATCGAGAACAACTAAAATTCAATGAATCAGACATTTGCTTGCTTCCTCTCTAAAACAAATCTATCACGTGAATTTATATTCTTAAAAGCTCAAAAGCTTTCTCACTTACCAATTTTTTTTATTTACTTAATCTCTGCAGCTTAAAGCTCTCAAATATGGAGCTGCTCCAGTAGCATTAAGCTCAAATTTTAAGCATAACTCTGTGGCCAGGTCCACTGGCATGTCAGAGTACATTATGTCGTCATTCGGTAATACGTCCCTTAATGAAGCTCTTGACCAAATTGTAAGTGACCATTTTCTAACACAAAAAACTTTCAATTTACCTCTTTTTGTAGAACTACGAACGACAGAATACCATAAACTATCTTCTAAAAGATACCATTGTATCTATTCTCATCTCACAGTAGTTCACAAGATATTAATGTTTTAACCTGATTCTTAGTTATCTCCCTCTTTTGTATTTGTAGACAAAGAATCCATCCCAATGGAATCAGAAGGTAAAGGATGGTATGGCCAAAGATTTCTCATGGGGCGCAGAGTGCTACGACATACACTTGAATGCTTACACATCCATAAAGAATCTGTGAAAACGCATATCTATGGGGCTGTTATTCCTCCCATCTCGTTCAGTCCCTGTTACCCATACTCTGACTGAACCCACATAGCAGGGTTATAAATATAGTATAAGCATTGTGTGTGTATATGCATGAAATCCGTCAGTATTACCTCCCTGTAAGCTTGTAAGTTGTACATTATTTTCACAAGATGTAGTAAAATGTATAGAGAATGTATTGTGATTGTACTTTCCGATTGCTGGTATATAAAGACTGATGTGTTTCAGTAAAATCAGTAAGTTTGCCTTTTATTTAAAAAAATTAGAAGAAAATTGCAGTAAAAAGTGCTGGCTATGGGGTTCGAACCCAGCGCACTTATGCGCAGAAGATCTTAAGTCTTCCCCCTTAGGCCCCTTCCTATGGGACACCAAAAACCCAAATTAAGGGTGTTTTTGCTGGCTATGGACCTAGCAAACAGGTGTTTAGACGTTTGCAACTTTGCAACGTCAGATGGAAATAGTATCGTCGATGGAAATTCCATCGACAGATACAAAAAGTGTCGAGGTCGATGGAATTTCTGTCGAGGTCGATAGAATTTCTGTCGAGGTCGATAGAATTTCTATCGACGATGGAATTTCCATCGATATAGATGTACGGCTCAGATTTGACAAAGCCTATATATACCCTCATTTGTAAGCTTATCAACACACACCTTTGCAACATTTGTAGTAGTTTTCTAATATCTACCACAATTGCGCACTCCGCTATCTATTTGTTGGCATCGGACACACCCTCCGTTGTGCACAGCTTCTATATGGCACGCGGCAAAGCAAAAAACAAGGGGAAACAAGTTGCTACTCAATCTACTCAATATGATCCTGAAGTGTACGATGAGGATAGTCAAGAAATGGGAGAAGGAAAGACTGGCAGGGGAAGCCGCGGGCAATCTTTTACCGTATCTGAGGACATGATCATATGTTTTAACTATGTCCGTTTTACTGAAAATCCGATTACCGGTGTTCATCAAGATAGGGCAACACTCTGGGGGAGCATCTATGACCAGTTCGAGCAGGAGACAATGAATGTCACTTGTCGTACGGAAGTTTCTTTGTGCAACCACTTCGTGACCATCAATGCACAGGTGCAACTGTTTGTTGCCGCCATTGTGCAGGCTGAACGTCGAAGACAAAGTGGGGAGGGTGATACGGACGTCGAACGGAGGTGTCGCGAGGCCTGGAAGAGAGAGCACGGGAAACCATTTGCCTACGAGGAGTGTTACCACATCTTGAAAGTGTTGCCTAAGTACGACCCAAAGATGCTTCTCCAGATGAAGTCGGTTCCTAAAGCTTCACTATATAATCAAGGTTCGCCTCACTCACAGGAGTCTCCATCCTCGCCCTTTTCGTCCCAATTTCCCTCACAGATGGGGTCACAAGGTGCAGGAGGAAGTGGTGGCAGTGGTGGCAGTGGAGCCAGTGGAGGCAGTGGTGGCAGTGGTGGAGGGATCACGGTTGAGAAGGCGTCTGCAAATGCCTTGAAGTTCCAGCTGTTGTGTGGTAGGAACCAGGCTAAGAAGCTACGACAAGCAAAGGCTGATGCTGCTGTTGAGGGGAAAGGCTTCAACATGGATACCTACACTGCTCACCTGAAGGAAACTTCCAAGGAACGATCGGCTGAACGCAGGGTTCTGAACGGTGAACTAAAAAAAAGTCGCCTCTCACAAGAGAAGTATGTGCATAACCATGATAAGCATAAAATCATGAATGCCAATACCTCTAACATGAATGATGAACAACTGTACATCTGGAAGATGGACTTCGAGCGGATCAAACGGCAGATGGAGAGAGAACGGCTTGCCGCTCTTGAGTCTGACGTTCAAGAAGCAGCTGCTATCCCATCCGTCAATGCCGATAATGCATCTGACGTAGAAGCGGAGGAGGTCAGTCCTTGGGCAGACGAGTAGCATCTCCATCATCATTATCATCCATGGGGAGTGGGGGGTCGCATCGGTAAGGGTTCAGCATCATCATCATCAGTGGCAGCATGTGTGTATCATCATCATCATCAGTGGCGGCAATGTGTGTATCATCATCATCATCATCAATGGCAGCAATGTGTAT
>JAJJMA010186494.1:0-11173 GCA_023529015.1 Papaver nudicaule | reverse complement strand
AACTTGATTTTTTGCAAAAACCTAGCCTTTATCTTCATAAAGGTTAGACCTTTGAACTCAGATCTCGTTTTCAAAGCATAAACAAAACTCTTGCTGTTGATTTCTGCCAACAGTAGGCTTATTTGAAACTGAAATCCATTTTGGATCTGGTTTTTTCTTCAAAAAACACCATTAATGGAGGGTAGAGGGTTTTTCTGAAAAGATTCTCTCTGAAAAGTGCTTCTTGTACTGTCTTTTTTGTTTTCGCAGACTGCTGATGTCACCAACATCACTCTCAAACAAAACCTGACAGCCCAACTACCTAGTTTTGACTTATTCAAACATCTTTCTGTCTCTTTCTGTAATAATTTTCAAAATATTTTGAAAAGGTGTACGGATTTCTTGGATCTCTGAAACTGTCAGATTGAAACTAACACTTGTAGAGTTACTCTCTGACAAGAAGGTTATATCTTGATTTTGCTTTTCAGGAGAAGAAATGAAGACTGCTAACGCCACGGACTCTGGAAGGGACCCTCCGAGGAGGATCACCAGGAGTGGAATGCAGGAGACGGATCATGAAGTCCCAGAGGATACTGTCGCCTCTGGAGAAAGTGCACCACCAGGTTTTCCAGCAAGGGTGCCTCAGAATACCAGCAATGGGATTCTGGGAAAGACCACCCATACTGTAGGAAAAGAACCTGGGGCACAAAAGAAGAAGGGTACTGCTAGTAGCATACCTGTGAAAACCAAACCTTTGACAGAGGTTTACCACAAGAAACCCCCTCAGAAAGATCTTGCCTCAGAAGCAACGATTATGAGGGCGGGAGTTGACTCTCAGAGAGAAGAAGAGGACTTAGATCTGCACACGACAGACTCAAACAGTTCTACTGAGGCTTCTCTAGAGGGAGACAATCAAATCATCGACGCTCTTAACGGACTTCCCAGAGGGAAGGTCCCAGAGAAAGGTCGAGAAGATACCTCTGAGAAAGGTGGACCTTCCAGAAAGGTTACAATAATCTCAGAGAGACAACGTGAAGGTATCTCTGGGAAGGGTGAGTCCTCCAGAGGAGCGGAAAAGACCTCTGGGAAGGGTGAGTCCTCCAGAGGAGCAAAGAAAACCTCTGGGAAGGGTGAGTCCTCCAGAGGAGCAAATGGCCATTCTGGAGTTGACAAAGCCACCCAGAGGGTGAAGCCAACTCGTGCCGAGAGGGGTAAGTCTGCGGTCAGAGACCCAGAATCCACCCCAGAGGACACTCAGAGAGCAAGGAGAAACATGGTCAGAACTCTGAAGAGGAAGATCCGTAAGCTCTCTGAGGCTAACAAGAAACTAAGACAAGAAAAGGTCGTGATTACTGACAGTGACTCATCTAATTCCTCAGACGAGGAGGAAGAAGATAGGAGGAACTTGAAGTATAAGAGACCCAGAGATGATCCAATCACTGAAGTGATTTCGGACGACACCTCGGACGATGATTCTGAGGAAGGCTATGCTGAGCCATCTCTGACAGATATCCTGGCGGCCCGAGAAAGAAAAATTCGGGAGCTGGAAGAAGAGGTTAATCTCAGGAAAGCCATAGCAGCAAGTATTGAGGACAAACCGGAACTTATCAGAAAGGAGGGCAAACGATTGGCAGAGGTAATGGAAGATGCTAAGCGCTCACCCTTCACCTCAGAAATCAATGCTCTCCCTATACCCAAACGATGTACATTGAACTTCCAGAACAAGTTTGATGGCACGGGTGATGCTATCCAACACATAAAGGATTATGAAATGGCTCTAATGCCATGGCAAGATCGACAAGGGGTTATGTGTAAATTCTTTCCAGGAAGCCTCAGAGAGGAAGCGTTAACTTGGTTCAACTCCTTAGAAAAAGGAAAGATCAAGTCGTACGAACATCTTCAAGAGGTCTTCCTAGAGAATTATATGCATAACAGCAAGGTCAAACCCGGGATTGAGAGACTATTTGTCCTCAAAAGAGGAAGGGGAGAATCCCTCAGAAGCCTAGTTGACCGGTGGAGGAAACTATGCGCTGAGATAGGGAAGGTCCCAGCAGCCTATGCTATCCTTGGTTTCAAAAATTCTCTAAATAAGACTGACCCTCTCTTCGTCAAGCTATGGAACGAGACTCCAGATAATCTGGGAGACCTCAGAAGAACCCAGGAGGAGTTCATAGCGCTAGAAGAGACGCAGGATGGCACTTACGACAAGCTGCTCTCTGGGAACATGAGTAGAGGAGCAAACGTGGTAGAACCACAGCCCCAGGTCACTCATTCCCAACCTCCTGCTGCGGTCCCCACTTCTCAGATCAAGAGAAACAAGTCCAGAGAATTCAGAGGCAAAAGATCAGCTAAGGACAATAAAAAGCGGGATTTTGACGACGCCACTTACACTAGATTCAACGTTCCAAGGTCCACCATTTACAAGGAAATCAAAGGCAAACTTCCCTTTGAGGACCCTTTGAGGATCCTATTGGAAAGGGCATCCAACCCGACTATTGCAAGAACAGTAAGGATTACTGTGAAGTGCATGGATGGAATGGCCACTCTCTCGACAAGTGCAGGCACTTAAGGAGAGAGCTTGAGAAGTTAGTAAGTAGTGGAGAACTCAAAAAGTATATTGCCAAAGATTCTGGGAGCACCCAGAAGGCAGTAGAGAAGATATTCAGAGTTGAGATGCCCAGAGAGGCACAACATCTCAACTGCAACACTATTACCCATTCTGTAGAGTTGCCCTCAGAATCATCTCTGGGGCAACACTCTCTGGAGAGAATCCATAAGAGAAATGCAAATGGGGAAGAAATATTCAGCATGGCTCTAGAACTCCCCATGGAGGAATGGATGAAAAGACCAGTTTCATTCTCGGCCTCTGAGGTGCCTCAGAATGGGAAGACTCACAACGATCCTTTGGTAGTGACCATGATGATCGGGCAGTGGGGCATCCCAAAGATTCTGGTGGATGGAGGAAGCTCCGTGGAGATCTTGTTCTATAGCACATTCGCGAAAATGGGTCTGAAGGATGAGTGCCTAATCCCCTCTACCTACATGGTATACGGATTCAATGGATCTTCCACTAAGCCCAAAGGAGAAATAACTCTAGAAGTACACGCTGGAAAAATCATCACCTCTACGACTTTCTGTGTAGTTGACGTTGTGTCACCCTACTCTGCCATCATGGGCAGATGGTGGATTCATGGTATCAAGGGAGTCGCTTCCACTTACCATCAACGACTACGATTCCCCACCCCAGAGGGAATAGCTGAGATCATGGGAGATCCCAGAGAAGCTAGATACTGCTCAGAAGTAGACGTGAGAAACTGTGTGGAAAAGGTTAACACTCCCAGAAATTCCAAGAAGAGGATTCTGGAGCAGGAATGCCAGAAGGAAATTGATGAATTCATCGAATGTTCCACCTCTGCAAGGATAATGCGTCAAGCAATCAACAAAGACAAGGGACGAGGGGACAGAGAAGAGGAAGAGGCCATTAGACTAGCTTGCCTAGAATCAATGGTCCAGAAACTCAAAGAAAAGACTGTCCACCAGGTCTCTGAGGATACCCAGATGGCTGATGCCTCTGGAAAGTTATAGCAATCAAAGGCTCAGACTGAATTAGGCCCCCAGAAGCCTGTATTCTACACGTCTGAGCCGACAAAGGAAGTGAGTATAGGAGGCCCAGACACACCAAAAATGGTTAAAATTGGGACGCTCCTAGATCCTGACCTTGAAAAAGAACTCGTAGGGATTTTGATGAGATATGTCGACGTGTTTGCATGGAAGATGGAAGACATGCCGGGAATCGATCCCGAATTGTGCCTCAAACATCTGGGAATCCCAACAGACATAAGCCATCATCATCTCCGAATCCATCCAGGTGTCAAACCTGTGAGACAAAAAATTCGAAAGATAGCCCCAGTATATCAGGAAGCAGTCCAGAAGGAGCTTCAGAAGATGGAAAAGGCTGGAATCATTCGGGAGGTGCAGTACCCACTTTGGATCTCCAACATGGTGCTTGTCCCGAAGAAAAACAACGCTGGGGTACGAATATGCATTGACTTTAGTGATCTAAATAAGGCATGCCCCAAGGACAGCTTCCCACTCCCGAGCATAGATCAACTAGCTGATGCTACCTCTGGGAATGAGCTGTTATCATTCATGGATGGTTATTCTGGCTATAACCAAATCCCTCTGGCACCAGAAGATGAGGAGCATACTGCATTTTTCACTCCCAATGGGCTGTACTGTTACACAAAGATGCCATTCGGACTCAAAAATGCAGGGGCAACCTATCAGAGATTAATGTCCAAAATGTTCTTACCTTGGATTCACAAAACTCTGGAGGTATATGTGGACGACATGCTTGTCAAAAGCAAACAGTCCAGACATCACGTCAAAGACCTGGAAGAGATTTTCGCTCAAATGAGGAAATTTCGCATGAAAATCAACCCACTCAAATGTGCATTTGGGGTCACCTCTGGGAAGTTCCTAGGTTACATGGTCACGAAGGATGGTATACAGGTAGATCCTGGGAAAGTCAGAGCTATCACAGAAATGCCCTCACCAGTAACTCGGAAGGACGTCCAGAGACTGAATGGAAGATTGGCTGCATTGGGAAGATTCATTGCAAGATCCTCCGACAAACTCAAGCATTTTTTCAGCATTCTGAAGAAGGGCCAGAAGATGGTCTGGAGTAAGGAATGTGAGGAGGCGTTCTATAACGTCAAAAAGTATTTGGCAACAATGCCTATACTACAAAAGCCTGAACCGGATGAAACATTATATGTTTATCTAGCAGCCACCTCCTACTCTATCAGTGCAGTACTCTTACGCATAGTAGAAGGTGAGGAAAGGCCTATCTACTTCATCAGTAGAACTCTGGGGCCTGCCGAAAAGAATTACTCTAAGATTGAGCAGGTAATTCTGGCGCTGGTATTTGCTTCTCAGAGACTGAGAACATACTTCCACGCTCACCCTATAACAGTGATCACCAAACTGCCTATCGATTCAGTACTAAGAAACTCTGAAAAGGCTGGTAGGATCTCAAAGTGGGGAGCTCAGATCAAACAGTTTGGAGTACAGTACCAACCTCAGACTGCCATCAAAGCCCAAGCTGTTGCTGACTTCTTAGCAGACTTTCCTCTAACAGAAGAGGAAGAACTCGAAGACATACCTGGTTTTGAGGATGAACTGGAAGACCCCCCAGAACTTCTGAGGGCGGAAAATCCTACCAGATGGGAAGTCTTTGTAGACGGGTCCAAGAACGCTGATGGGGCAGGTATTGGAATGGTATTCACAACTCCTACTGGAAGAAGAATTGTACACAGTCTGAGACTCGAGTTTCCCACCACAAATAACATAACAGAGTATGAGGCGGTCATACACGGTCTGGGATTGATTTGTGAGATGGAGCTCAGAGATGTAAGGCTAACAAGTGATTCGCAGCTAGTGGTAAGGCAGATAGAGGGAAGATATCAAACTCTGGACCCATGCCTACAAGCCTACCACAAGAAAGCTCAAGAATACATCAACAAGATACCTGGTCTCGTGCTCAGGCATATCTCTAGAAACAACAATCGACATGCGGATGCTCTGGCCTACATTGCATCAATGTTGAATGACCCTAAGATTGCTAGCATCAGAGTAGACAGGGTCCTACTACCCTCAGTACCTCTGACAGAGCCAGATGCCCCAGAGCCAGAAGTGGAGGTAGCCACTACTGAGATGGGAGAAGAGCAGTCCTCTGATGATGGACCTCCAGAAGAAGATTGGAGAATACCTATTCACCAATATCTGGAAAAGAAAATACTCCCAGGAGAACCAGGGTATAACCCCAAGTTAGCCGCACAGTCTAAGAACTACAGGCTACGAAATGGAGTCCTATACAGACAATCTCCCCTGGGACCACTACTCAGATGTCTCTCCAAGGAACAAGGAATCGAAATTCTGAAGGCTATCCATTATGGGGACGCCGGTAACCATTCTGGAGGGACATCTCTAGCAATCAAGGCTAAAACATATGGATACTTCTGGCCACGCATGCATATGGACGCCAAAGAAATGTCCAGAAGGTGTGAAGCCTGCCAGAGGTATGGCAAGAGAATCCATGCACCAGCTACGGAACTACACTCTGTCACTAGTCCCTGGCCTTTTGCCAAATGGGGGATAGACATAGTAGGACCTCTGGAAACTGGAACAAAGAAAAGACGATTTTTGATTGTCGCAACTGACTACTTCACCAAGTGGGTCGAGGCGAAGGCTCTAGCCAACATACGTGACAAAGATGTATTCAAATTCATATTTGAGCAGATCATCTGTCAGTTTGGGATACCTGCCGCCATAACCACAGACAACGGTGCTCAGTTCAGAGGAAAAGAGATCAACAGGTTGTGTAATAACTTTGGCATCAAAAGAAACAAGTCTACCCCCATATATCCAGAAAGTAACGGCCAAGCTGAGGCCACAAATAAGACTATCGCGGATATTCTGAAAAAGACTCTGGATGGACATGGGAAAAGATGGTGCGAACAGTTACACAACGTTCTCTGGGCCTACAGAACGACCAAAAGAAGAGCCACAGGAGAATCTCCATTCTATCTCACCTTTGGGGCAGAAGCTATCATACCAACCGAAGTAATGATACCTACAACCAAAACTGAGGCATGGGAGAATAACCTAACATCAGATTTGATGCTGGCACGACTTGACGATCTGGAGGAAACACGAGAGGTAGCCCTCCAGAAGATAGAAAATTACCACCGAAGACTCGCCAGAGAATACAACAAGAGAGTTGGCCTGCGAGAATTCAACGTGGGAGATCAGGTCCTGAGAGAAATCCCTCTTTACCAAAGAAAGAAGGGAAAATTCGCCCCTACTTGGGAAGGACCCATGAAAATCACCGAAAAGGCGGGAGACGGGGCGTACAGACTATTAAAGCAAAATGGAACCGAACTCCAGAGGCCATGGAATGCTAGATATCTCAAGCCCTATTACCCCTAAATCCTTCAAGAAGTCTCAAAGCCCGTACAGGGAAATGTCTCTCAGAGCTTTGTAATACTATGTACAAAATAGTGTTAAGTACTTTTGAAAATGATCATGTATAACCTCTGGAATATTAATAAAATCTTTTGTTATTATTATCTCTATGTTCTCAGAAAATTAAAAGAGTCTCTTTCCTTTTATATTTTCGAAGCTCTCAGAATTTTAGAAGAGCCTTTTTCCTTCTACGTTCTGACCCTCAGAAGAATAGAGGAGTCACTTTCCTTCTATATCTTGACCATCAGAAAAATAGGAGAGTCTCTTTCCTTCTATGTTTTCGAAACTCTCAGAAAAATAGGAGAGTCTCTTTCCTTCTATGTTTTCGATATGCTCAGAATTCTAGAAGAGTCCCCTTCCTTCTATGTTTTCGATACGCTCAGAATTCTAGAAGAGTCCCCTTCCTTCTATGTTTTCGAAACGCTCAGAACTTTAGAAGAGTCTCTTTCCTTCTATATTTTGACCCTCAGAAAAATAAAAGAGTCTCTTTCCTTTTATGTTTTCGAAACCCTCAGAAATTACAAGATGTCTCATACTTTGAATTTTCGAAGTACTAGCCATACAACCCACGCCCAGATCTAACGAATAGGCATTCGTCTCTGCAAATGCAGGGGCATAGACCCCGAAAGGGTATTTCAGGTACGAGGGAGATGCGCACTCCCCCAATGTTACCCATTGCCTTAGTCTATGGACAGATCCCTTATCCATATGACTCGGATGCCCTAATAGCACTTTAGGATGCCACTTTGGAGATGCAGGCTGAGGGATGGCTCCCCTCACGAAACATCCCAGAATGAATGAACCCCCAAAATTCACCTTAGAGAAAATTTCGTCATCATGATCGAGGTAGTACAGTATGGTCCTTGTCTGAACTTAGTGGCCACTGAGTCTTTCAACGTACATGGAATCTCCTTCATAATGTAAGGAAATCTTTTTTGGTAAGACTTTACAAAGTTGTTGAGCCTCTAAGGGATAGAGTGCTGGAAAGTACGCAACCTAAGACAGCACGGTCTAAGGCAAAAACATTGTCTAACTCTAAGGGCACGAAAGTGACAAAACAAACACCCATACATTCACAGCAATAAGGGTCCAAAGTGTTTTGCCCCCCAAGCTTGGGAGCGCCCAGACAAAAAATCAAAAGTATTTGTTGTTAACCAAGTACAACCAACATACAAAATATCAAAAGCAAAGTCAGTTCAAGAAAAAGGAAGGAGAAAGACAGTCAATCTTCTGCAAGATTGGAGGGAGATGGCCCTCGCTCTTCAGTATCAGCCTCTTGATTCTGAGGGCGCTCGTTCTCTGGCTCCTCAACTTCTGGATGCTCACCACCATCCTGCTCTCCGAGCTCCAAATCCTCCTCAACCTCAGAGATTGGTACACCCTCAGGTTCTTCAGTCTCAGAGATTGGAGCACCTCTGGAAGTAGTCGCCTCAGAATCTCTGGAAGGAGCCACAATCTCTTGCAAAGCCGCCATGAACTTAGGAGAAGCCTCAGGGGTCTTCTGAGTCTGTATGGAGAGGAGTAGAGCATCATACTTGGTCTTCCATTGCTTATTCAAGGACTTAGCTACATCAGAAGCTTCCTTAGAATATTTTTCACAAAGATGGTCCTCCTGCTCTTTCAACTCCTCCTCGAATCCTACAACCCTGGCCTCCAGAGTCTCTTTCTCTGCCTTGAGAGTTTCAAACTCCAACCTTAACTCCTCAAGCTCTCTAGCTTTTCCTGAAAAAAGGAGCAAAGCAAACATGAGAAAAAAGGAAAAACACTAAGACAATTGAAAAATCTGAGACCTATTCTAATCTACCTTCCGAGTCAGAGATGATAGCCCTCAGAGTCTGCTCAGTGTCCAACCTGGCAGAGTCAAGCTCACTATACTGCTTTTCCAGAAGAGTTAAGGCATCGGTGTCCATGGGGCAAGCATCAGCATGCTTTGCCATGGCATCGCGTAACCTTCTGACAAGCTCATGTGAGGCCTGTAACTCATCAGCCGCACGCTCAGAGGCTTCCTTATAATCCTCAATCTGATTGAGCATAGGTTGATGATCCTCTTGCCACCGCATAAAAGTCCTAACTTGGTCTTTCAGACCTCGTTTCATAGACTCTAAAGTATTAATCTGGGACTGAGATTCTCTAAGCTGTCTATGAAGACCTTCTACAATCTTAGAGTGCTCCTCTGAGAGATTGGCAAACATACTTTGGATCCTATCCTCATGAGTATTCGCCATCTTACCCAAATCAGTCTCCAAGGAAAGGATCTGACTATTCCTAAGAGTGAGTTCATTCTGGTAGTCACTACGATCCCTCTCCCACTGGACCTTAGCTTGATCAAATTCGACTAAGGGAAAAGGACTATTTCAGGTCCCAGAAAAAGCATACAAAATTGACTAAAAGACATTAAGGGAAGTTACCTTTCTGGATGTTCAGACTTCTCTGAAGCTCGGAGACCTTCTTCTGAGAGTCTTTTAGTTGGCCGTCCAGAGCTCGGACGGATACCTCAGAGCTAGCTGAAAAAGCTGCAAACGCATTCTGGACCTGAAAGCATCCCAGAATCAGAAAACAAACGACAAAGCCTAAGAAAGAGTAAGGAAAACGAATCTCATTTACCAGCAAGGGAAGGTTCTCTGGAGCAACAGCCCTGGCTTGCTCCTCAACACTTTTGTTTTGAAAGTCAGGGGCAAGAAGAGTGGCTACAACAGTGGAAGCAGTCCCAGAAACAACCAGAGAACTGCCGGGGGGAATCACCAAAGTACTTTCTTTCTTAGAAGACCCATCCTTATGCTGAACTAGCACAACATCATCCTGGGAAGTCTGAGCACTCAAGCCTGCGACTTGAGAAGACTTACCCTTGGAGGGTTGGGTTGGTTGGACAACGACCACATCATCATCCTGTTGGGATTGGAAGGTTTCATGGAAAGGCACGTCCACAGAGTCGGGGCCATCATCTCCATAGTCTACCACCAATCTCCGAGAAGCGGAAGGAGGCCTGGAGGACACAGTTCTTCCCTTCTCAGAGGAGACAGCAACTTTTTTCCCAATCTGCTTAGAAGGCTACAAGAAGCAGATCCCAGAGTCAAAAAATAGGGGCAAGTATGGGACACATACTCAGAAACTAAAGCAAATATTTTTTACCTCTGGAGCATCTCCTCCCTTACGCTTCCTGGAACCACCAGGATTGGGCCAGACATTCACCCATGGGAGATAAGAAGGGAGATCCTCTAGTGTTCTGGGAGTCTCCAGAACAGGATTCCCACTTACATCAAACCCAAAGATAAATGGACCCTCAATCAACAAAGGACCAACATGCCAGCTTGGATCATGGGACTTGCGGAGGAAATCTTGTTGAGAAGTCTCATTACCAACTGGAGGGTCTACATCCCCCAGAAGCAAAGGAGCATTCTTTCTCTCATCCGCACTTCTCCTCTGAATACTCACTCCAAACCCCTCAAAAGGACTGTCCCTCCTAGCCTGAGTCACCCTGTAGTTGCGCCTAAAATTCTCCACAGTGTAGAATTTAGCATGCTCAGGGTCGAAGGAAGCTTTCTCAGACTGAAAGAGAATCCTCCCCCGAGCTCTGGAGGCACACTCAGAAAGGATCCTGCAAGCTGTATTGTTTAACTGGAACATACCTCTGGGAGTGTCCACTCCAGAAGCCAGAGCACGATACATGAAGGAATCTTTGGGACTCCATAGAGGAACACGGAGGCCAGAATCAAGTTGAGCCTTGGAAACAATGATTCGGGTCCTACTCAGATTGCTCTCCCTCAAGAGCTCTGGAGTGATAACACCTTCACTCCTCTGAGGCGTAGCCCACGAGATCTGGAACCTAGAGTCCAGATAGTACTTTTTTCTGAGAGTCCTCAAACAATTTGGATCTTCATCCCTCTCAGAGGAAACAGAAGTTCTAAAAACAAAAACAACAACAAAACAAAGGAAAACTAAAACTTAGGTTTTCCCTTGGAGCAACTATTCATAACAGTGAAGAAAGTGGGAATTTCTTTGAAATAGAGGAAAGCACCAAAAATCACAAGTGAATAGGACTAACCTTTTTGGCGCCATTGTTGTCGGAAAACCAAGCTTTTTCACAGTAAAGGGCAAGGCGGACAAGACGATGAACAGTGGAACAAAGATTTTCTACAGAGAAAATCTCTGAGGAAAGAGAGTAAAAAGG
>JAJJMA010186490.1:0-12469 GCA_023529015.1 Papaver nudicaule | reverse complement strand
ATATATATATATATATATATAAACCTAGGTTAAACTTTTTATCAAAGAAAGAGGAATAAAGATAGGTTTTCTCAGAGTAGCTTTTTTTTCTTTCTGATTATCTTCTTTCCTAATATTCTCCCTATTTGTGATCTTGTTCATCATGTCATCAAACGGAGCTATGACACAGAGCAATAAGGTAAACTAGGGTTTTCAAGCGACCTAGGTTTTTTATTATTATATATATTTATATATATATATATATATATATATGTGTGTGTGTGTGTGCGGGAGACCTGGTGGCGCCACAAGGTGTGGCGTCATGAAAGATTAGTGGCGCCACAGCGCGACGCCATGAATTATGGCGCCATGCACAGACCCGCCAATTTTTTTTTTTTTACATGGCCTCAGTTTGGTTGAGGCCAGACTATAGGAGGCGCCATGAATATGGCGCCACATGCATTTACACATGTATGCATATTTTAGGGTGGCTTCATCGTTGATTGAAGCCAAGTTGGCGGTGCCATGGCTATGACACCGCGCGCATGCATAAATTTTCCGTATATGCATTCTATTAAGTGTTCATGCCTGGGCGTTCATGTAATTAGAGAATGCGATAACTTACTCGACCTCCGTTTGTATGTTGTAGAGGAAGCGAAGCAATGACGTCCTTCCCGCGCTCCTTGTTACTGCTGCGCCTAGTTCTGAGGACAAGTTCTTTGATGCGTACAAATATATTGGCAAGAGGACTACTCCGCTTACTAATCGGAATAATCCGGGGGCTCGTTTTGCTCCAAGGTATAATAGCAGGACTAAGTTTCCGTCTCCAGTCGTCACGCCTGGTGAGATCATCAGGTTCTCCTTGGAACGAGGCGACTATGAAGCTTCCTCTGTCGACTTCCGCGGTCCGAGAGCTCCCTTGGATCAGTGGATCCCTTGGTTAGAATCCATGTTGAACGACAAGAAGGTGTATGATATCTTGGAAGGCGTCGGGGTTGCACATGCATTGAAAGCATCTGGGAAGTTGACAGTGCATGCCGATGTCGACGGTGTTGTGGCATTCGCTTCTCGCTGGTGTAGGTCTACGAACACCGCTGTTACAGGCTATGGAGAGGTCACCATTTCCTTGGAGGCGGTATCATCTCTGTATCATCTTCCAGTGCTCGGTAGCCTCCCGCAGGATCAACCGGGATTTCTTCACGACGCTTTGATCGAGGAAATAGAGACGAAGATCAGTGAGCTTTATTTACTCAATGCTTCCGCTGACGAGAATTATACGAGGTGGATTTGTCATTGGTATTCATCTGGAGGTAGAGTCGACGCTCTCAGCAATACCAAGATCATAGCTGCATTCCTCACGCTCTGGTTGTCACGAGATATATTCGAGGACGATCCTATTGGGACACTGAAGCCTTCCGTTGTTCCTTACGCAGTTTGGCTGGCGCGAGGGATGCCTTTGCCAATTGGGAGTCTGTTCCTTGGGTCTCAGTATGCACATCTAAGTGCTCTGGCTGAGAACATGTCTGGTTCTTCCACGGGTCGCGTTTCATCGTTCATCAATCTCCCTTTTCTCCAAGCTTTCTTGTGGGAACACTACGTGCATTATGCTCCGCAAGGGGGTCTTCCTTCAGATTCTTTGGAGTACGCCAGGATCATGTGGTGGAGTGACAAGCATCCCAAGGACTCAGCAAGGTTGATAGATTTTCTGGACAGAGGTGACTGTGTCTGCTTCCGTCCGTGGTGTAAGGTCTACGATGATAGAGTCTATCAATTCGAAATTGCAACTGAAGGTGACGAAGTCGTTTTGCACTCCGGGTCTCGGGGTCTTGATAACTTCGCTCACTACGGGCAACAGGTGTTCATGTGCAGCAGCGTTTCCGGCTTCATCTTCGGCTTCTATCAGGGAACACTGGTGAGGCAGACATATAACATTGATAGAGCGGCGCGATTTATGGGATTTGATCAGGACGTGCCTTTTGAACGTTCTCTCCCTCCACCTGGGGATGACCTGCGTACGTATTTAGACCCTACCCAGGATCCGGGGAGGAAAGTCGTCTTCTTGGCGGCCGGTAGGTTATCGAAGGTCACTCCCGAATATAACCTGTTCTGGGATTACACGTTGACGGTTCTAGGCAACTTTGTGAAGAAGCTGAATGCGAGCGATAAGCACACTTTCACTCTAACACCTCAGGTAGTCTCCTTTCTGAATGTTCACGTACATGCTTTGCTTGTCCTACTTATCTTAACAAGATTCCTTCCCCTGGTGGCAGATAGCGCCTCCTTCGTTGATTCAGCCTAAGAAGAAGATTAAATGCAACATGATGGAATTACCTGAGGGTTGTTTCATTGCTCCTTCCCTTGCGGCGAGTTCGTGTCCCTTCCCATTTCGAGTAAGTAGCTTTTACTTCGTGGAAGCCCTCTGTCTTATACAGATATACACCCACTCTCCCTTGGTTGATCTTCCTCCTTTGTTTCTGTAGGGTTCAATACCGGAGGGGTGTGATGATCCCACAGAGTCCCCAGTTGATGATGTGAGGGCGACGAAGGGGATAGATGATCCGATTGATGCAAGCCTTGAGATGAGGAAGGAGGTAGACATCGATGTGAGTCTTGAGGTGCGGAAGGAGGTAGACGAGCTGACTTGTGCCGGTTTTGAGGCTTCCTCTCCTCTTCTTACCGAGGTTCATGACTGCACACTCACCCAGGTGGAGCTCGTTGGAGTTTGTTGATCTTTCCTCTTTCAGATTTGTTTTCGCCTCACCAATGTCGCCTAACTATAATCCCGTCTATACAGGAACAGGGAGGCGAGAGTCGTGTTGATGCCGTCTCGGAGGACATGGAGTCGTTAGAGAGTGGGGGTGACTTGGAAGACAACGCGAATACCTCTGGAGCTCTCGACGAAGTTGTTCCTGATGATCCAGGAACGACCATTCTTCAGGAACAGACCTCCGAAGACGACGTGGGTACCAGTCCTCCCGCGGTTACCGAGGAAGTTGTTTCTGATTCTGTGGAGGCGACTAACGGCGGTACGGATGTGGAGTCTCCTTATCCTGGTGCTGGGGCGGTCTTTCCTTCGTCTGTTAGTCGAGTTCGATCCGGGTACGTCTTGGTGGTCAATTTCCCAGTAGCAAGTAAGTACGAGACAATATACACCAGTATTTGGAGGAGGTTCGGCCACATTGCCCATGAGAGGGAGCAGAGGTTGCTCTCTGAGTCGATAGTTGACGTTCTGCTGTCGAGGGTGTCCGAGATGGTTGCCCAATCCATCAATTCCGCAGATCCGCTTGATGTCCAAGATTGGGAGGATTCTATAGTCGTAGCTGAGTCTAAGGGTTTCAATGTGGCTTGGTTGCGAGATAGGTTCGAAAAGGCTAAGGCTCAAGGGTCTCTGGAGATCCTCCAAGAGAAAGAGAAGAAGGTAGTAGAGTTGAAAGCTGAGTTGCAGAAGGAGGAAGAGGAGCTTGAACGACTAAGGCTGTCTTGCAAGGGTGGACCTAGCAGGGTCTTGAATGATATTCTCGATTAGGCATGCTATTTTTTAGTGTGGGGTTCCTTCCCTTTTCCAGTTTTCATAGGTATTTTCTGTTGGTTGGATTGGGTTATGTTTTCTAAGGGATATTGAAATAAAACGCTTTTCTTAATTAATTTTGCTAAAATGGAAATCCTATCTGCTATCATGGAAGTCCTATCTACTGCACGCTATGATGCGCTGCTTTGGAGGAATGAAAATACAATAAACAGGAGGTTTAGTGTCGTCCTTCCTTAGGGTTTTGGCGAAGACCTTGCTAGACTGAATTCGATCCCATAGCCGGTATGGCATGGGTTGAACCATGATCAGGAAAGAGTTCCTTCACCCTCTGGCTAAACCTTTCCATATATGTGTTTGTGTCCTCCCCAATCTCTTGCTTGAGGTTGAACAGCCCCGCGTATTCTCCGAAACCCGGGATGGTCTCTAGGGCCTTGAGTGGGACGGTATAAGGGATGAGTTCGCCTTCTCCTCGGATCTCGTCGCTGCGTAGCTTGTCACGCACAACTCCAGACTCCTGAAGGGCTTTGATGAAGATTCTGATAGCGGTGTCGATGTCTATCACGGGTTTTCCCGGGTTCTCCTTTCGGGTAGTTTTCCTCGTGGCGAGTCCCCAGCGACTCGGTGCATGTGGGTTGTCAAATACAAGAGAGGTGGACGAAATACCTTCTTGGTTGAGGGGGCTTCCTTCGGTTTCCGAGGGCTCCGTGGGCGTGGTTACTGCTTCGTGCTCTCCTGTACAAACCGTTTCATGAACTCCAGGGGGAGTGCCTCCTGGTTGTTGTAGATCCACGGGCGTCCCAGTACCATGTCGCTTTCGACTACTCTCTTGACAATGTGGAACTCCGCTATGGTTGGGATCGTGGCGATTTCGACGGGGAGGTCGATCCATCCGTAAGTCCGTACTTCGGCTCCGTCAGGGCCCTTGATGATGGTGGGGGCACGGACAGCTTGACTTCGTGGGATATTGGCGGCTCTGAGAGTCTTAACTGAGATGATGTTCACCGGGGATCCTGGGTCGATGAGCGTCTTCGAGAATTCAGCATCAGATACTCGAGTGGTTGTGAGGAGTCCCCAGCCTTGTATTCCGGCTTGTGGCTCCTGTTTGGGTATCGTCTGGTTGTGGACTTCCTTGAAAGGTAGGCGCTTCCCTGCTACCACCATGTTGAGCACCGTGAACATATCTTTCCGCTGTGGTTTCGAGAGGCAGAGGGTCTCACACAGCTGGTACATTATCTCATCTACCCTCTTATTCACTGGTTGTTCTGGGAGTGTGAATGCTCGAACAGGCAGAGGGTTTTGATATACTCCTTCATTCCCCAGGTGCAGTTCTCCAGACTCCACCTTGGCTTGAAAAATCCGCTTAAGGGTGAAGCAGTCCCTGGTAGAGTGAGTAGTAACTTGGTGGTAACGACAATACCTGGGGCTTGCAACTTCTTCAGCTGTAGGAGGTCGTTGAGGTGTAGGAAGCGCGATTACTCCGTCCTGGATCCAAGTGTCTAGTAGCTCCAGTACCTCCTCCATGGGGAACGGGTAATCCGGTACCTCTGATCTGGCCTTCTGCCTCCGCATCTCCGGTTGTGGTCCTCCTTGGTTCGTGTTCTTGTTTGGAGTTTCCGGAGTCGAATTAGCGCGTTTCGGGTGTGCCACCTCGGTGACGCCTCCTTTTCTCTTCCCTCCTTCGCTGACAGCGCCCATAGATGGCAAGTTGTTGTTGTACTGCTTGTTAACCAGCCTCTTGTCACCACGAGTGGCACGAGTTTCTTCACTCCTGAGGGGTTTAGCTCTTTCCAGCAGAGCGGGTGCAGTGGTGGCAGATCTCTTTGCAGCTTCATGAACACTAGTGGATTTGGTCCGTTTTACAACCCTAGGCTATGACCCCCATTAATGGTGGTTAGTCATATGACCACTAAAGAGGTTGGTATCACTAGAAATAAAATAGAAAAAATTAGTTAAAATTTTGCCACCCTTATTATGGGCTGAATTATAAAAACATTATTTACGGATAAACCATCAGCAAAACCACCCTTATTCCACCCTGAAACATGGTTGTTGCCATAGAAGTCAAATTGACCAAAAATCAATCAAATTGGTCAAAAATTAAATGAACCTTATTTGGGGTAGTAATACAAAAATCGAAATTACCAAAATAACCATCATGTTTTCCACCCTTTTAACACCGATGGGTATAGTATTTTCTACAGTAGATACTAGATTTATATACCTAACTCTTCTGGTCTTAAGTCAAAAGATAAGATCTCTTTCTCTCTTCATCTTTCTCACCTAGCCACCACCACTCACCCGCACAAACCTAACCCACCACCTCCATCACCACGATCACAACACCAAAAAGAATCCTCTATCGATATACCTAAATTAAACCAAATTTATAACCTCATTTCTCTTCTGTTTTCAGAGATTTTCTCTAAAGGTATAACACTACTAGTCTAATTTTTTAAGTCCTAATTTTTATTTATACTCTATTTAATGTTCTTGGGTTCTTCAGAAATCTTTATTTTAAATCTTGTATGTTGCAGCTTGGTATTAATCTAGCAAAGAAAGATGTTCGTCAAGAAACTGTTGCCGCTATGACTGCTAATCGCCCAGATTATGTATGTATTTTTTTATGGGTTTGTTTTGTTTTTAGGTTTTAAGCTTCACTGACTTGCTCTGATGATTTTTCGGTTGTTGGTGTAGTTCGTCAACAAAATCAATTTTGTTTCGATGAGGAAATATCAAACAACAACAACAATAAAATAACGAAGAAGTGTTGATGAACAGCGCTAAAAGCTTCTGAAAAACGACGCCATAATCATCAACAAACGAATTAACAAATAAGTATTAATTCCCTTCTTCTTCTAGTGATCGAAATCTATATCGATTTCTTCAAATTCTTTAGTTACGGTTTTTGAAACCTAAATTTCATTGATTTCATTCATCAAACGTGATTCCAATCTTGTTTTAAAATACAGATCTTCGTCTGATTTCTCTTTAAGAGATGATAAATTTTCGTTTTTTTTTCTTAGGGTTTGAATCTGAAATCTAATTTACATTTCAATTGCAAAATTGAGCTCAAATCTGAACTAAGGACATCTTATTTCCTGTTACCCATATTATTGGCTTCAGTTTTATTTACTTTGAATTTTCGATCAAAAATAATTTCATCTGATTTTCGATCTAATTTAATCTAATTAGAATTTCATGTTTAAGTTTTATGGTTTTTTTCTTGGGATAATTTTGAATCATGTTAATTTGTAGGATTGGATCCATACTCATGTAAAACTCCGTATTAAAAATACTGAGATCTACACTTCACTTATTGATTCAATTTGTGGATTTTTTCTTTTTTCTTGCAGATTTTCTACGGGTTTAACAAGATGGAGATATCACCATGCTCATTGGTGATTGGTACATCAATAACCATAAAGGTGCGTCTCTTTGTCTGATTTTTTTTATCTATATAAAGTAGTGAACACCATTGGTGTACTATTATCTGTTGTTTCAAGATGTAGAGTATAAAGTTTGTGTTTTATTTGGATTGCAGTCTCTAAGGCATTCCCTTAATGAGGGAAAAGACCTTGGGATGCCGGATGGTGTTCTGATTAATGGGAAGGGTCTATACCAATACAACAACACTTTTGTTCCTGATGGCATTGATCATGCAACTTTCAAAGTTGAACCAGGTGATTTTCCTAGGCTCATGAAGCATCAACACATACTGATAGAGTTCGTGCATGTAAGTGAATGATTATAGTCAGGGACATGGTTCATATGAAGGGATACATTCAATGATTATAGTAAGTGACACAGACAATTACTTTGAGAATATAAGCTGGCCTTTGCTGGCTTTTCATTCTGTTTGAAAATACATTTCAAGAAAAGCCCTAGCCGCAAGTGCACTGCAGCTTTGAGTCTTGTCCACCTTTAAACAAAATATTTCTAGTTATGAATTAAACGTCACTTGGAAATCTTACCAATTCTGTAAATGTTATGTTGTCTTGAATTCTCTGAAAATGGTAAGTTTTTTTATTTGTTTCTGTTGAATCTACTTCTTTTTGTCCGCGGGTTTGTAATTTGAGTGGTTGTTTGTAATTTGTGCATTTTGTTTTGTTAATTTATGCAGGGACGAGAGTTGGTGGAGAACTGGGCTTCCAAAGCCGTAGGTTGCCCACCAAATTGATATTGCAACTG
This sequence comes from Papaver nudicaule, assembly GCA_023529015.1. Lineage (NCBI taxonomy): Eukaryota > Viridiplantae > Streptophyta > Magnoliopsida > Ranunculales > Papaveraceae > Papaver > Papaver nudicaule. The sequence continues at coordinate 4,773 of JAJJMA010186490.1, read as the reverse complement.
TTGTTGTGTCGCCTCTCGAATATGATGTTACTCGGGAAGATCGCTTTGCTCTATGGAAAGGTATTTGAAACTTGATGTACCCGATTCCATTAAAGGTTTAGTCATATTACTGAACGTTGTGTGAAAACTGTGTTTTGGGTACTTCATGAGTTCTTATGAATCTCAAATATTTTTAAGTTTTGACTGACTTGGCTGTTGATCTCATATGTTAAATGGCATGTGTAAATATTTCTAAGAGATGCCATATTAGTTAAAATTGCAATTGTTGGTTGTTGGAGAGCAATAAGGGTCGGGTCTTGCTTAGCTTAAACTATGTTTTTGATGTAAGTGGTAAGTCTGCCTGGAAATGGGTATAACATGAGGATACTTGTTAATGTTACCATAGTTAGTAGGGCAGTAATGGTCTTGTTTTGCCGAAATTACTATTTCATTTGATTTGAATTTCTAGTGGAACTAATTCTGCGTGTAATATTTGACATTGTATCCACTTCAGGCGTTAGTATTTATAATCTTATTGTTTGTTATTGCGTATTAGGCCCTTGGTGATGACTTGGTATGTAAATGTCGTGACATGTTTATAAACCTTTTGATATACTGGTATTGTCAGGATTAACATCATTTGAAATGTGTTAAGTTTCGTATTTGACTAGTCTTGTGCTTTATTCAGGTGAATAGCGTAAGGCTACCTAAACATGTTGGAGATAAAAAGGTCTTCTGTGGTACTGGCTTAGTTGAGTTCTCATCAGACTAAGATGCTGAAAATGTTTCGAAGCAAAGCTCGTCTTATGTTGGCATTAAGCTTGAACTAAAACCCAAGTGAGTTATTTTTTTTTAGTGTTCATTTTGTTTTCCCTTAATGACAAATATTTGGATATGGTTGAAGTACTAGTTAAAACGTTGGTAGGCGTTAGTGTTACAATGTGCCTCCAAGTAAACGATCAATGTAGATTTTGTTATCTGTGGGGTTGTAAGGGACTGAATGCTTACTGACGATGCAAATTTTTATGGTGTGTAGGATCCCAGGCCATCTTATTGACCTAATAAGTCTAGAGAATGCCTTCCCTTGATTCTTATCCTGCGAAACAGATTGAAGTATGCCCTTACCTACTTTGTATGTGCAGCAGGCCATATTATTGTTTTAAAGGTACTGCAAGAGTGAAACTATGTAACCAGTGCAAGAGTGAAACTATGTAACCAGTAGATTCTAAGAATTGTAGTGAACTCATGATTCCAATCCTTTTTTTGTTCAATTTGAACCTAAATTTGTATTTGTATTTGAATTTGAGATTATAGAGTTTCATTTTATTTTGAATGTCATTGAAATTTATGAATTTAAGTTCCATTTTACTTTAATTTGATTGTCATTTGAATTTGTAAATTTATGAATTTAAATTTGAGTTTCATTTCAATGTAATTTACATTAAATTTGGGTAAGACAGATGGAATCAGCTTCTGACTGAAGGAATTCAGCCAAAGCTGATTCCATTTTTTTTAATATTCAAAACCAAGGATACGACCCTCCCTAACAGTTGTTAGTATACTACTGTTAAAGCGCGTCGTTCCTATGCGACCCATGCTTGGGGGTCGTACAAAAATAACACGGTCCAGAAGCGACCCTTTATACTACTGATCTAATCCGTCGTAATAGTGGTTTTAACAACATGCCCCAATGGTCGTTTAACAGGCCAAATCCACTAGTGGAAGTTCGGAGAAGGTCTGGAAGCGGAGGTTCTCCAAGAGGGCTCGATAAACGGGGATCATCCCGTTGATACAAAGCTCCACTAACTGCTGTTCCGTGACGTTCGGATCGTGGCAATCAAGGGCTTGAATTCGGAATCTTTTGATGTAGTCGTTCGGGTGTTCGCTAGGCCTCTGGAACATCCTTCCGAGGTCGGACATCGTTATCTGCTCAGACACGAAGAAGTACTTGCGGTAGAATGCGCTCACCATCTCGCCCCAGGTTCCAATGCTGTTCGGAGCAAGATTGTTGTACCAGGTGTAAGCTCTTCCAGTGAGAGACTTTGAGAATTCTTTGAGCCTTAAAACATGGTTGTACTCGTGTTCCCCCAGGGACTCCAGAAATCGCGAGATGTGTTCACGTGCATTCCCCGTTCCATCATACAAGGAGAACATGGGTGACATGTACCCTTTGGGGAGAGCGATCCTCTGGACTTCGTGCGGGTATGGTGGTTGATGCTGGTGGATGGGTGACGCCATATCTCTTTCTCGGCTTCGTAGCAGCCTCTCCAGGTCGTCCGCCGTGACATAACGGGACGGTTGTCCTCCTCTTTGCCGAGATTCTTCTGGGAGAGAAGGCGCTTCGTCGTCTCGGATGTGGATAACAGTCGAGTGGGTACCTGCGGTGGCGGCTTCACGGGTCTCCTTGACTGGTGAACTTGACAGCTTCGAGGTTAGGGCCTTGAGACAATCCAGAATTCCTATCTGAGTATCGAACATCTTGACTTGGCTTTCTGCGAGGTCGTCCTGTCGTTTGGCTAACTCCTCCATGGTTAATGCTCCCGATACTCCTTTTCCTTTGTCGGCAGCAGTGTTGACTTTAGCTGTGGAAGGAGGGTTCTTGCTGGAGGTGTGGCTCGGAGCGCTGGGAGTAACGAGGGTGATAGGAATAGCTGGGATGACGGGTGTTGAAGAGGGATTACCTAGGGTAACAGGGGCGTTAGGCGAATTGCTGGATGCAGGTGGGTTGGTAGGTGTCTTGTTGGGGGCTGCAACACCATCTGTTGAAGAGTTGGGGTTCTTGGTATCCGATCCCGACCTTAGTTCAACCATCTTTGAGCAAGCTTCTCTGGAACCGAGAGAATGATCTCCCACTGTGGTCGCCAACTGTTTTTACCTGCAAAAACAAGTGTACCGTCTCTGGGAACTTTCGTAGTGCTCGGAGATCAAAGTCGAACAAGGCAAGCCTAAACCAAGGATGGCCGTTCCCACCTTGCTTCGGTCACAGAGAGGATAGAGGTTGGTCTAGGGAGGGAAACAGCGAAGAAACTTGAGATCAGGTTGAAGATGAGTTTTTGGGTGTTTGAGTTCAAGATTTCCGTCGTGAAGTCGACTAGAAATCTCCAAGGCTAGAACGAGTTTAGATTCTCAGGTGTTTTTCTCTGAGGCTCTGTGTGTTTTCTGGATATTCTCGGTGTTCTAGTTGTTCTGCCTTGGAAGATAGAGGACGCCTCTATTTATAGTTTGAACTCACCCTGATCTCTCGACAGAGAAGGTGGAAGCCGTGGAAGAGTGGAGGAGTGGAGGACATGCGTTGGTTTCCGTAACTGCCTGAGTTGTGTGGAACATGCCTACTCGTGCCATCTTCCCGTAACTGCCCACTATCTCCATCAGTTTCTTTCAACTGCCGTAGACCGCCAGACCAATACCCCTAAAGTTATCCCCCCGTGTGATGTTTTGATATCTCGAGCGGGTAGTACGCGGCTATCGCGTAGTTGAGTTGGGTTGTACGACTGATTGTCGTGACTAACGTTGCGTGATGTCGAGTGGCCTTGGTCTTTGGACAAGGCCGCAAGTGCTTGATTGCGCTTTGGCACTAGTTATGGCAGCGCCATGGCTCATGGCGCCACAGCCTTAGCCCTTGGCCAAGGTTAGATAGGAACACGCCTTTGGCGTTAGTTATGGTGGCGCCATGGCTCATGGCGCCACGGCCTTGGCCCTTGGCCAAGTTTAGTCTAGAATGCGCTTTTAGCGCTTGTCGTGGTGGCGCCATGGCTCATGGCGCCACGGCCTTGGCCTCTGGCCAAGGCTCTCCTGTTGTGGCGCTATGAATGATGGCGCCACGGTTTTTGGCCCTTGGCCAGTTCTGGGACGCGCCTTTGGCGCTAATCGTGGAGGCGCCATGGTTTTTGTCCCTTGGCCAGTTCCTATTCATTGTGGCGCCATGGAGTATGGCGCCACGGCATTGGCCTGTGGCCAATGCCTATTTATTGTGGCGCCATGGAGTATGGCGCCACAGCCTAGGCTTGTGGCCAAAGCCTAGCCTGCTTCTGGCTATTTTTGTTATGGCCTTGGCCTTTGGCCAAGGTCAAGTGGATTTGTGGCGCCTTGTGCCATGGTCTTGGCCTCTTGGCCAAGGCTGATTTCTTGTGGATCCATGTTTTCCATGGTTTGTGGTGCCATGCTATGTGGCGTTTATGGCTTTGGCATCTGGCCAAGCTCGACTTTAGGCAGCCTGTGCCTTAGTCGTGGTGTGAGTGCTTATGCTACAACACACTTGAGGTCATGGCATGTTTATCCATGTGGTGTGCTAGACCATCCTGAATTTGGGATTAGGTCCGCTTAGGCCTATTTAGGCTGGTGTATGCTTCTCAGAGAGCTCGGACCGGCCTGGAGCTTCGATATTTCTGAGGTTTGCACCAAGACTCGTGTGTTGAGCCGTATCTTAAGAGGAAATCCATGAGGATACGTCTCTGTTGATCTTTCACCGTGTACCATCAAGCGAGGTCTGGCTCTGAGCTGATCGATGGGTTTAATATGTTGGTGAGATCGTTAGTACTGCGCTATGATATTACCCTCTCCACCGGAGTTATAAGAGAGAGCTCATAGAGAGTTTGTTCGGCTCATGGAATGGATTGCATTCTGAGCTATAGAGATGAGCCTAAATAGGCGACTGCCTTCAATAAGACATGGTTTCGAGAGTGTTTTGACAATCTTGTCCCTCTCTCATTTTCCACCATCTACAGAGGGAACTTCTCAAGGAATGGAGTTTTGAAGGTTGTAAAATAGGCGAGGAAACTGATGAAGAAGGTCAAG
>JAJJMA010186484.1:0-17340 GCA_023529015.1 Papaver nudicaule | reverse complement strand
ACAGTGCTTCTTCTGTAGACACTATCTCCTTCTCCATCTTCCTCATCTTCCTCTTTAATAGGGGTGAATGCCTCAAACTTTGTATTTGCATATTCACGCGTTGAAATCTCAAAGATGATGTATGCCTGCTCTCCAACAAAATGAAGTTTGTTAGTCATTCATATTATTGAAGAGTTGAGCACCTCAGGAAACATGACAGGAAGATGCACGCAGAATATCAAGTTGGGAACCTGATACGAAATCAATCAGTGGTACCTAGAGTTTGAACTGATGGAAGAGTGTAAACGATAAAATAAAAGAGAAATCAAACACAATAACGAATACTTAGCTTAATCTTCTTCTTTATTACTTCTCAGAGATTAAACTCCTTCTCAGACTTTGCTCACGTCTGGCTAGTATAGAAGTTCTATATAAACTCAAGTTAGGTAGAGAACCATCCCCAATAAGAGTAATATGTTCAACTTCTCGCTTTGATGGAATAATTGTTTCCTCCTAGCTTGAACAAGGCTGCAAACTTCTTCTTAATAGTGTCTATGTCACTTTCTTGAGTTAACGAAAGTGAAGCATGTAGAGTGATTCTCCTAGCTTCTTCTACAACTGGTCTGATAAGTAATAAGGCAAACTAACCACAAGCATTAATCAATCTTTTCACCTGATTTGTGGTTACTATTTTCATGCGTAAAGAACTCTTGCTTGCTTGTATGCGATATTCTTTCCCATATTTCTTAAATCGATATATTCTTTCCTTGTGATAGAGAATAGCATCATGTTTCCACAAATAGGGATTTCCTAGAATTACTTGAGCCACATCTAATGGCAGTACATCACATACTACCTCATCAATGTATTTCTCAGTGATGGCAAACTTGAATTTACACTGAGTTGTTACTTGCAACTCTGTATCTTTCTGTATCCAACCCAATGTATAGGGTTTAGGGTGGATTGTAGTTGCAAGCCCCATTTGTTTAACTAACTTTTCTGAAATTAAGTTCTTCTGACTTCCAGGGTCGATTATGACATCAATAACACTTTGTTTTACTTGAATCTTCACATGAAACAATTCTTCTTCTAGATCCACTTATTCCTTTTCAGCACAACCTAGCATTAATGCAAGTTTAGGATCTGCTTGTTCTATCTCAGGTATCTCTTCTACTTCTGCTTCTGCTATCATAGTGGTCTTTCTGTGAGATCGTTGTTCATCCATTTCACACAACCTTCTTGGTTTAAGATGTGGGTATAGATTCCAGCATATGTCTTTGAGATGTCCCTTTTCCTTACAATGTTCACATACCTTCTCTTCCTGTTCAGGCTGTGAACTTCTACTTCGACTTGTTCTGGGATTCTTCTCTTCTCCTCTTGTATTTCCTCTGCTAGTACTCTTATTCTTGGATTCTACTGTTGTTGCTTTTATCGCAGCATCTTCGATGTCTGTTACATTGAAGAGTTTTAACTCTCCCCTTATGTAATCAAGTAATCCTCCTAGATACTTTCGAAAAAGTTCATCATTGTCAATATCTAATTCTAACATCAAAGCATGATGATAGAACTCAGTAGTGTATTCTTGTACACTTTGGTTGTATCTTTGTTGAAGATGTTGCCACTTGTACCACCTTTCTTCTGCATAACCAACAGGATAAAAGTACTTCCTCATAAGTACTTTAAACTGCGTCCAAGTCATAGCTTCTGTCTCTTGCTTCTTCTTATAAGTTTTCAACCAAATTAGTGCATGATGTGATAGATTAAGACTAGCAAAAGTGATCTTTTGAGACTCAATAAATTGGTGGACAGTTTAATAAGTCTCCAGCTTATCAAGCCATTTGTCCAACTTCTCAGCATCTATTGTTCCGTCATGATCTGAGATTTCAAGCTTGACTTCAATCTTCAAACCTCCATATGGGTTCCGGTTTGGAGTTTCTTCTCCTTCTGAAATATTGTCTTCACCTCCTTCTCTCTTATTCTTAGGTGGTTTACCAGTGGAATTTTTGTGACTTATTGAGCTTTGCTTCTGTAACTGTTTTGTTAGGGTTCGGACTTGTAATTCCAGTTGCGCAATCTTCTCTGCATCGGTTAACTGTTTACTTTCTTATGTTCCTCCCGTCTTCTTAAAATAACTTTCTCTAGGTTTTCTTGTGTCTTGTAATACTTTAGTCGATACTCCTGATTTCGTATACTGAAACCGTGTTGAGACCATGCACCACAACCATCCCGTAAGAGTCATAACACGGCTCTGATACCACTTGATACGAAATCAATCAGTGGTACTGATGCGTGTCGAAACCGCACAAATATAATATTCTTACTTCACTAAATATGGATTAAGCACAGTAGCAAGAATGAGTTCGTTCCACAGAGAGAGATATGGTTTATCAGTTGTGTTGTAAACTTATGAGTAACCAGAGGGGGGGGATTTTTGTTGTGCGAATAAAATAAAAACGTAACAAGTAAATAAAAATAGAATTCAGAGAGAAGAAATACTGGTTAAGGGTTTCATCTTCAATCACCAAACATGTTCATCAATCGATCAAAGTTAACATTCAATCTTTCTCATACCAAGAGCCCTAGAGTACCCCATCGAGAGTATACTCCGGTAAATTCCTTATATCATTGCACACCATAACGATGAATGTGCAAATACTACTCAGAGAATAACTCGACGCAATGTGCAATCAAGTTCAACTCTCCAAGAGCTTTAGGTTCTATGAATTAGGCTAATCTATGCAATAGTAAAACTATTCAACATAGGTCAAGCTTCTACATATTATTTTTAAAAGCTATCACCACTTTCGAAATCATATTGTGCTACTTGTGACAGGATTCATTGACTATTTCGTATCTCAAAACCCTAGTCTAGCTGTAGACATACTTTCATATTCATTCAATTTGCAATTTAAACAAATAAGAGAGCAATCATATTGCAATACATCAATCATGCAATTATTAAACACAGTAGAATATGAACGACAAGAGATTTCATGAATAACAACAATTGACCAGCCAGATTGATTAATATGTTTGAGACATCCAATTACATCCCATAACCAATACGAATTATTAGCTACACATCACAACGGAGTTCATGGCAATATAAAGATTAAGCACTTCAAACAAATAAACAACTAAAAGTTCAAACCAAACAGCAAACCAAGAGTTATGGTGCTGATGTCCTTTGCTGCTGCTTCTTGTGTGAGGGTTCTAGGCCTTCTCTCATTGTTGGTGTGTGGCCTGGTGGTAGTGGACAGCGACCTCCTTGAGCTGGTGGTGATGAACTGGTGGTGATGGCAGGATAGTGTCGCAAGGATGCTGCTGTTGTGGATGGAAGGATGCTGCAGAGTTGTTGCTGCTGTGTGGTGGTGAAGGTGGAACTGCTGTGGATGGTGGTGATGGAGAGTGGCAGGTGGTATCAAGGATGGTGTAGGGACTGGTGGTGGAGACAGAAGAGGAGAAAAAGCTCCTCTCTGTGGAGAGGTAGTACTGGAGGCGGAAGCGCAGTCGAGGGATCATCTGAGATATGCCCTAGTTTTCTTCTTTTATAGCCTCAGTTTCTTGCCGCAAAACCCACAGAAACCCAGCAAACCAATATTCTTCACAACTTCTAAAAATAGCTCTCAATCTCCACCCTTACTGTTTCAATCAAATCCAAAGGCAGGAACCACAGTTACCCTTGCTGTCAGGCCAGAATTGGACCCAAACCATCTCAATCTTGAACCCGTCACTTGGAGTCCTTGTTGCCTGCTGTATATCCACCAGAACCATGCTCAAAAACCCACCAGAACCGATGGCCAATCTCTGTTATTCTTCTTGGCAGCAACACAGATGGCTCAGCTTAGAACTAGCCGTTCAGACCTTTTAGCAAACAGTTAATAGGTGTGAATGATGTTGCCAGAGATGAGTTCAATCTGTACTCGTAACCCTTGTAAAATCTCCTTCCCTGTAACATACATACATTCAACACACACCCATTGATCTAAATCATCCACAGGTCTAAAAGCTAAGTCAATTTCATCAAATAAGCTACTGCAATGGCAGCAGTCCCTCTCATGTTCTCTAGGTCACCAACTGTACAGACTTCAATCCAAACTCTCATACCCATTCCCGTGTCTCTGCCTTCGAAATCTCGTGAAATCCTGTCAAAAATACTAACCAGAACCTTGGCTAGCCGACGATTGGAACTTGGTAAGGAACTGGTTGTTGACTGCATCCTTCTTCCCTCATTTGTCTCGGTCACAACTGAACCCAAACTTGGCTGGAACCACTGAACCCTTCTCCTTGTGAGCTACGAGATCTTGCGTTAACCTCTGAATCCTCATTGAACCAGCATCGAACCATGGCTTTGGACTGGTCTTGGTGCAGCTGAAGTGCCTAAATTCGATGAGAAACTGCAGCTGTGAAATACATGCTGAACTCGACCTGGTTTTGGGATTTAAAAGAGTTCGGTCGCCCTGATCCAAAGTCTGGTGCTCCAGCCTTTTGTTAACTGAACTCCAGTGGCTGCCCTGAGTAGAGCATTGCGTCTGCTCCAGTAATTTATCTTTTGCCACTTCAGAGACCTGTGGTTCTCTAGCTTCCTGTCCACCAACTCCGTTGTTGCCACACAATGCTTTTAGCTCCTAATTGCTCCTTTATTGTCACATGACTCCACAATAGCTACAAAATGCAAAAGAAAACATAAAATGCAACTTTTACAAGAAATTTAGCAAAGAAAGCATAATCATAGATATTCTTAGAGAGGTGTTTTAGACACCTATCAAAAGTGATCAAAGGTACTGCGGCAGCTTACTTGTTGTATATCCTAGCAAAAGTTATCTTCCCTTCATCACTAGGAAATAGGGTCAATGCCAACTTAGTCCAGCTATTGCACCCTTTGGATGAGGTACCTGAGTACTCGTGGGCGATTGCCGTTGTATCACACTTGAACACAGAGTTGAGAAAGGCTTCAATGTCCCACACCGCTCAAATTAATGGGAATTTGGCTCTATTACAGGTAAACATTTCTTGCGTGTTTGTTTTTCTTGTTGAGTTTTTATCAAATCAATTTCTGATTCTAGTTTCATTGATTCCATTATAGGTGTGGATATATGATCATTTTCCAAAGTTGATGAAATTCCATCCCAATTGGAAACCTAATGAAAATTGGGTACGAGGCCACCCAAGAGGTAACATGTACATATTCACTGGAAACCAAGAAAAGGGTAAAAGAGCGGACACATAATGGATGTTTGAAGTCCGTGAGAAACTGGACACGTGGCCTGCCGATAAGGTAACTTTTGACCCTTACAAAGAAGACCGAGAGCTTGGGTTGAATGTTAAAGAGAGGAAACGACACAACTTTTACTATGGTCATTTGTTCCATCCCTTAGGATATACAATGTACAATCCGCATAGAGTAAGACGACAACTTGGGTTTAAACAAGAAGGTCCCGAGGAGACTGATGAGCCAGCGAACTTCAAAGTTGTTAGGAGTGATTGCAGCAGCGACGAGAAGCATATTGATGTGGCTTATGATCCTGAGCCTAAAAATGATCATTGGAATAGAGGCATACAATGGAGGTTTACACTGGTTTTTGGGATGCTGCGGAACTTGGATATGAGATGACTGATGAGTACACACCCAATGGCTTTGTTGTTTCATGTACCTTTCTATCTTGGTTGGTCCGCTTGATTGGCTTTGTTGGGACACACCCAATGGCTCAACAACCGAGCTTGCACTTCCTACACTCTCTTGCAATGAACCCTTTGGAAGAACTTGTCGTTTTGTTGCTTCACTTGATTCGGCTAAATCTTTGCTCGGACGACCCCTTTTCTTTAGAACAACCGGATTCTCTCCCGCATTGTATTCGGATTGGACATGCTCATTAAGTATAGGGTCTCTCACACAACTCTTCGCGTGTTTTATTTCTTTCCTTATTTGAGCCATTGAAGTTGCGGTGCTTGGCCTACCCGGCGCTTGTTGCTTGATTGGTTCTTTACTTAACTTTAAATGTCTCCGAATGCTTGGCAATATTTCATCCTTCAATATTTTCCTTTGAGGTCGATTCAATGAGGGGTATATCTCAACATTTCTTGATGTAATTCGGTTTCCAACCACGATTTATCATCGGCATCCGTACGCCTAGGAATAAATGAAAGGTGCCTCCAAAATGGATCAATGGCCTCAATGGGAATCATCCCACTAGCAAGATACTTAACAAGTCGATGAAGGCATGGAAGACCAATAGCCTCCATGGTCCTACATCTACAAACTTTCTCGCTAGGATTATTCTTGTTCTTCTCAAAGTACTCTAGTTCATTCATCATCCATCTTATTGCCCAATGTGACACGTAGTAAGTTATACCTATAAGAAAATCTTTATAATCCGAATATTTAAGTAAAAACTCATTCTTACTTCTCTCCATTTGCTTCTCAATCCTACGGATCTCATCTAGGGTGTACTCATGGATAGCTTGTTGCACGGTAACAACCCCACTATTACTCACTTGTAGGATTGTCTTCAATCGACCATGAGCTCCATCCACCATACTTGTAGCCTCGTTTTTAAAGTGCTTGTACTTGTAGGTCCATGCATACACAAATTTTTGATGGTGCTCATGTAACCATGAATCTATGCAATAGTCTACGGCTTTCTTATAGTTGGGGCTCCACTCATCAACCCATTTCTTATAATTAGAAATATACTCTTCTATTGTCATCGAATGAACCAAGTCATCCCAGGCTTTTATGAATTCTTTGAATTTCTCCCCATCATCTTCGTACTTTTAATCTTCTTTCCTCTTCTCCTCCTTGAGTTTTTCTTTGGACAATTTACTCCTACGTTTATCTTCCTCCTCCGAACGCTCACAACCCTTCGGAGCCTTTGGTTTTTGGAAATGTTTCTTCGTTTTGGACATTTTCTTGGATGTGCCATGAACAAAGAAAAATTTGAGCTTCGGGAAAAACTACTTTAACGGCATTCATCAAAGCAAGATCTCTATCGGTGACAATGATACTTGGAGTTTCTTTTTCTCGGTATATCAATCTCACTTGTTCTAGCGCCCAAATATAGTCTAATTCAGTTTCGTGTTCCATAAAACACCAAGCCACAGTGAATGGTTGTTTATCCAAAGTATGACCCACAATATTTAACAATGGCATATTGTATCTATTGGTTTTGTAGTTACAATCCATCATCAAAACGGGGTAAAAGCTCTGAGCCAATTGAACCATACGTGGATACGCAAGAAAGATATGTGTGACATGTTGGTTCGGCAATTCCTCCGTTCGAAACACATAATTTTGTTGAGCAGTTAACCAAGCGGATTGTTGCATAATTAATCTTCCATTCCATTCCTTCTTCTTCAAAGTTGTTTGGGCCGAGTAGATTGTAGATATTGAAGACAAATTACCCTTAAACGTTTGTTTAATCGTGTTGAGGATCTTGAGTGGTCTACTTCCTTTCATGAGATTTACAACCTCAACTTCAGGTGGTTTCAACCTGGCAACATATGGATGTCCAATAAGGGTTTCATTATCCTTATGGTTGTGCCAACCGCAAACAACACCCTTCAATTTAAATCTACCGTCTTCGTTCTTGTTGAATACCATCTTGAATAGGCAACCACACTTGTGTGTATTACGCTTGTAGGTCCTTCTCGATGACTTCTTCTCGTACTTATAATCCTTTGCCTTATGACTTTTATACTCACCTCCTCTCTCTCATATCATTTCAAATCTTGTCTTAGTGACTTGCCCATTTTGAAGAACCACACAATTGATTTCTTTTGCCTTTTCAATAGCCCAATCCTTAGCCTCATGTTTATCGGCCCATGTCTACATTTCGCAAATTAGAAAACTTAGAAACCAATTTGTATAACTTAAAATCATAAACCAATAAAAGGATGGAAACATACCAATCAGTAATGTAGTGGTAAGAAGTATCAGGGCCTTTAATTTCGATGCCTTTAAGTTGATCCTCGAGCCGCGTTAATGACTACCTAGAAACAAAACAGAAAAGTCATTGTTTCAGTTCACAAAATCGTCATTGTCTTGTGCTTCATAGGATAACGATTTTTCTATGCTCCAGAAAATCTTTATTGTTGTTCAGATAATAAGGTGACGATTTTCGTCAAAAATGGAACAGAGAGGTGGTTTTTCACTGGACAAAATTGTAAACGTTTTTGTGCAAGAGAAATGACGACTTTTCTGAGACTTGTAAATTGCCTCAAGGATAAAGTCGTCAGTGTTTTCCTCTATACAACAATAACGACTTTAAGGAGACTAGGGAATTGGCAGAAGAAAGTCGTCATTGTATTCCAGCATATAACAAATACGACTTTGGTGAAACTACTCAAATGGCGCAAGGAATAAGTCGTCATTGTTATACTTTATAGGACAACTAAGACTTAATTAAAGTTTCCACCTTTAAATATGAAAAGTTGTTTTCGTTTTCATCAATTACGATGACGACTCTGGGTTTTTCCATCTTCAAGTTCTTGTAGATTGGACGAATTTAACAAACAATCACCACTTCTGTAGACACTTACCTCGCTGTTGTAAGATATAGCTTCTTCTTTTGAGTTGTTTTTGTCTTTGATTGGCTGAAGAGGGTCTTCATAATCTTCATAATCAAGAGCTTCGTGTTCTTCGTTAAAATGGCGAGAAGGATCATGCAAATGATCTAATTCGACTTCATCCATGCTATTACTAAACCATGATTCATCTACAACACAAGAAATTTCACCAACTTGAATTTAGGACATGATTCACTTGTATCATCCATATCACTCATTTCACAAAAACCCTTGTTTTCCCCCTTGAACTCTCCTTGTTCCCTCTCACAAGAAAAAGAAATTGAAACTCACAATCTAAGTATTAAGTCAATCTAATTTAATAAAATTTAATTACTAAATAATAATAATAATGAAAGTTTAATTTTAATTATAAAAATTATTTTTAATAATTAAATACAGTAATGAAAATTAATTACTTTACTAGTGGGTAGCTTCATTTTACTTTTCTATAACCTTATTTTGTTTTATTCATCATAGTCCCCATTAAAACACCATAGCCCCTAAGAAAAACAGGCAAAATTGTAATCCCACGGTGTAAAAAGTTCATGGACCTATTTGTACGTTTAGGACTCCAGGACCATTATCAAATGGTGCGGCTGTCGCCTCCAGGCTGATGAGTCGGTCCATGGTCATGTGATTGCCTTCAATCTCAATTTTCCAGGACAAAAGGAAAAATACTGCTGACATTCTTTCCTGTTTTACTAAAAATTTCAACATAAAATGATGTCTAACAGACAAGGGCATCTTATATAGAGCGTGGCCAAGATAGAGATTATTAATTCTTATACTCTAGATAAGCAAATCACCACCATTACAGAACCAGTATTTATTTTTTTACCCATAGCAATCTTCATGTGTTAATACCAGATATGCATGGATCTTTTAGGAGCAATATGGACATGTTGCTGATCAGAACTTCATTTGCACCTCCACGGTACTAGAGGCCTGATTGTTGCAGTATAGATATGTCAGACCCTTAAACCTGTGTAACTGTGCAAAATCTCATAGAGAGATCTTACACAGTACACCCAAATAATCTATTCATGTTTCACACAACATAATGTCAAAGTAAAGAGAAAGGTTAAAGATTCCAGACAGTCATTTACTTGGTTCCCCTTCCAAGATTATAAGAGTACATCCAAGAGAATCCACTATATTAGGTTTAAGTACATCACTCACCTTACAAGAATTTGCTAAGTTAATCTCACCCAAGAACACTACTACTCAGTGCTGGGCTAGTGAGAGCAAGTAGATTGCACCACTTTTCCTCTCCCTAAACCATACTAAATTCTTTCAACCCCTTACTCAAGAGGGGATCTCTCCTTTTAGACATTTTACATAGAAGATAACAGCTAATACAGAAAACCCTACGACTGACAGCTATTTGTCCTCTTTCGCCGACGAGCATGTTCGGCGACCTTACTTTCCCTTTCTTCTTCTACAGCGAACTAGCCTTCTTATGGATAAGAATTGCTGACGTGACTTCCACTAAGTCAACGAGTCAACTCTGACAATATGACCTTTCTGACCGCTCATAAATGCTCAACTTCTTCTCAACTTCCTTGTATGAGTATAAAATCTACATATGTGCATCATGTTCCATAGCCCACAGATCTCAAACTCACACACACAGTTACTTAAACATTATACAAGGTGCGAAGACCTCAAGAACAATACCGAAAACATGTAAAAAGACATTAATCAAAGGATAAAGTGTGTAATAGATTATACTTCTGTTTTATTGCTACAAGGATATGATCCTAAGAAGCTAGAGGAGATACAAACCTAATCCCTATCTCGCCACTTAGGTTACACCCAAAAATTCCAACCCCTACAATGTTTTCCAAGCTCGCCTTATATAGGCCGAGCTTGGGTGGTTTACAGCTAATAAGACAATGGACTCAATCGTGGTGGTGTCAGTCCTTGTCGAGTAAGGCGGTTCCTTCGGCGGTACTCCGAAGATGGCTCTGGGGCTTCGGTCCTTTGAGGCAGGGTCCGAATCCCTTTCTTCAGATTCTTTACTCGGTGTCCTCGGTGAAAAAGGAGGGGTACCAAAATACTACCAACTTTTCGTTTTGGCTCGTGAGTCTTATGGTTAAAGTCTGGACGATGTCAAAAATCAATATCCAAACCTCTAACTGGAGTAATCTCGACAGTTAGGCAATAACGTACTACTTGGTGCTTTAATTATAAATCAGAGTTATAATGCAGAAAGTAAAAGCACACAAGACACCAAACGTTTTTTTAACGAGGAAACTGCCTTGCAGAAAAACCTCGGGACCTCGTCCAGTTTGAACACCGCCCAGTACAAACTGACTACAAACACTAGCCTACTATAAGACTTCGGTCTGAGATGTAGCAGAGACCAACTCAAGCCCTCCAAGCGAATTGGCTACTGTCGCCTTCCTTACGTCTCTGGATCCCCACTGATCGTCACGCACTTGATTCCCCTTGCTGACGTCCGTTACATGCCTAGGAGTTTCTTTGACCGATGCCAAAGGCTTGTGTCAGCAATACTGGCTTTTAGACAAAACTGTTGATGTATGGTGTAACTGTCCTCTTCAGTTTACCATACACAAGATGACTTCCTTCGGATTGTTAAATCCAGGTCATACGGAAATCTACTTCTTGAATTGGGGCTGACAAGCAAACCGAGTAAGCAATGCCCAATCCGAATCTACCTCAGTTATACACGAAGAACCACTTAAGAAACTTGTATAACCGGAGCTAACTAGGTCTTACAACACCGAGTGCAGCCGTGCGTTGCTACCTTTCCAACCTTGTTGAGTAAAGTTTCAGTTCTTGAATAGCCGTATATCAGAAGAGACGGACTTTAGAATATACAAGAACGTAATCAGGTTACCAAGGTTACAGGTTAATCCGATTTCAACCAAAGATGGTTTCAATCTCCTACATGTGCTTCCCAACTCTCTAAGGAAGTCTTTATAGTCGTAGAGAGTTCCCAAAAGGAGCTGCAACCTATAGAGGATGACTACACCACAACAAGCATTCACCGAAGTGAAAAGAGTTTACGTTACCTTCCCTAAGGACCTTCACGTATGCTTGATGCTTGCAGTATCTGTCCGTAGACACCTCTATTTATAGCACTCAATATGATAGGTTGCTTTGGAATTAAGCAATCAATTACTTGTCCCACAAGTTAATGAAACCCTAAACTTGACAACCAAGTAATTAGAGATTAATCTCAATTGGAATTCTTTTTAGAATTATCTGCCAAGTGTTTTGTTAGCTCAAAAACACTTCAAGATATTAATCCAACAGACCAGAGATAATCTTATCTTATTGACTCATTGAGGATCGTTAGATGGAACACAAAAGGTATTTATGTTTTACACAAGTCCATCAAAGAGATAAAGGAGTTTGGAATTTGACTCAGAGTGAAATTCTAGGAGAATATTCACTAAATCTGGCACCAGTAAGTCAGCTAGCGCCAGAGGTTCACGTACTGGTACGTGAACAAAATAGCCATCTAAACTCAGGGAATTTCCGAGTTTCTGGTACGCAAACCGGTTCGTGAACCGTCCGCCTGTCAGATTTCGTCAAATCTGGATTCCGCTGGAAGTACTGGGATGAGCCAGAACTTAGACGTGAGAACGTCCTCAGCTGTGATCCATGGACTCTTTGCTCAAGAGTACTCCTTTAGATTCATCCATATCCAATTAACAGTTTGCAAGCAAACCATTGCAATGGGCATATGGCACCAAATTTGTCTCATACATTCTTGTACTCACAGTAATTTGTGGGATCAAACTACTGGTCATGACACAAGGCCATGTTAAACAAGAACACGATCTCAATCGCTATTATCACTACTAAAGTAGTCGACTATATTTCGAAAGAATAGATGAAGTAGAAATAGAAGAATATCCATAAAGTCATAACTCCTACTAACCTTTTATCGATGAAGAATAATTGATGTCTTCTTTGTCTTCACAGTCTTCGTCTTCAAGGTTTCTACTACTTTGTCTATATCCCATTTCCGAAATCTAAACTCTAGTAGGCTAAATCAAGAATTGACTTTTAACACCTAAAACTGACAACTAGCTTGACATACCAACGCTAGTGGGTTTGACCAGACAATGTCTTAACAATCTCCCCCTTTGTCAATTTTAGTGACAAAATCAATTTACATATGGATCCAAATAATATACAATGAAGTACTAACCAGATGTAGTTCTTGATTTCTTGAATTCTTCAACTTCTCCATTGAGTCTTGATGTGTTCGTTAAACTCTTGTTGATGAATCCGTAGTCAGCAGTCACAACATAACCAGCTCAAACAACCATAAAGGTACGCTTAAGCTTACGTGGGTTTGGTATCCCACATGTTGTTTGTGCGTAAGAGTAAGAATCAGAGCAATCTTTGAAGTTGGTGCATCAGAACTTCTAAAGTGATTCTACTCATTTTTGATAATTACTCCCCCTTACTTGATACTTTATGAAAAGCACAACAAGTAAGCATATGATGTTCTCCCCCTATGGTTATGCACAGTAATGCAACAACCACAAGAACAAGAACCATATGTATTCTCCCCCTATTTGTCACAAAAATATGACAAAGTAGTTTGAGACTAGGGTTTCATACACCTATAAGAACAGGTGGAGCCAAATTCTTGGCATATCAAGTTTAAAGATGGTATACTTAGGTAATCTGAACAATAAGATTCATGAGTTCTCATATGTTGGAGAAATAAAGATACACTTTCTCCCAATATTCCACAACCACGCTCCCCAAAAAGATTTGTTATTAAGCGCAAGTTCAAAATAACTCTCCCCCGTGTGGTGTTATTCAATAAAGAAAAACTGACAAAGACCACTAGTACAAAAAGTCACATAGGCCACGTTTCTGGTTCTACAGCCTAGCCACATTTTTGGATTTTTCGTGGCTATAGGCCGAAAAAAAACTTATGCCCTTACTGTAGCTACGTTTTTTATTTTCATGTAGCCTTAGGGCACCATTTGGTCATGGTTTAAGTCTAAACCCATTATTAGTAGCCGTAGATGAGTGTACGGCCACATTTTAGTCTAAATTCTTTATTAGTAGCCATAGATAAGAGTATGGCCACATATACAACTGTGTCTAAAGCGAATTTATTTTGCCACGATGTTTTTTGTGTGTCCAAAACTTTAGGTTCCTTTTGCTGGTGCTCATTTTTTTTTATAGATGTACGCTTCCTTTTTCTTTCTTTTTTCGCGGTTGCGGAAACCAAATTGCTACTGTTTCAAATAAATGAATTTTAGGTCATGTTTAGGACCAGGATGTGTTTGAGTAGACGGATGATTAAGGAAGCTGGTTAGACTCCGACAAGTGAAGTTCAATTTTTGGCTGGCACTCCAGATGTTATTAGAACATCTCTAAATTCAAAGAAGCTGGTTAGACTCCGACAAAAACTTCTTTGTCCTGAAAAAAATCAAGCCTTTACAATCTAATTCGATTGACTTGGAAGAAATAGAAATGGAGCCATCATTTAACATGAATTCACTGTTAGGCCTGAGAAGAGATGAAGGCGAATTATATGAAGTTGGTGATGTTGATAGTGGAGATGAGTATGCCTAATGCTAAAGTTTTCAGACTTCATAATCAGTCTTCAAACAAAGTTGTACAACCTGAGTTGACACTGTAATGCTTGTTAGTCTAAGCACATGAAACATTGATTATTCTGTAAATTCATTTTAAAGATGATTCGCAGACTTGTATTCTTATACTCTTTTTGATATCTACTAAACTTGTTAACTAATATCCCAAATGCTGTTTTACTAACCAGTTGCATAGTTTGTTGTCAGAGATAACAGTCTAAAAATGGATCTCCTTTGCTTCTTGTTAATTATGTACGAAAGCAGTACTGCAGTGACAACAAAATTCAGAACTTTCCCTTCAAAAAAAAAAATTCAGAACTTCAAATGACTGGATGGTAGTCTTTTTTTTCCTTCATAAATTGAGGATAACACCTTGTGATATAGATTAGCCCAATCTATTGATAATATAGATGAAAATTACATTTGGTTCAGCACTACAGGATTTTACATTTCAAGAATACCAGGAATAGGAAAGGACAAAGTTTAGTCTCTCAAAGAACCAAACCAACCACCCAAAACACGAAACAAAAAGAAAAGCCAAAAAGAAACCCCATGGCATACAACTGAGCTAGTTTTTCTTAGCTGGTGGCGTTGGAATGGGATGAAGGTCAAGCCACCCGTGAAGGACTGTAAAGCTCGTGGAATCTCAACACTATCTTCCTTCTGATAATTTTCAAGGATGCAACAAATGGTCTTCTCTATTACAAAGTGCACCATTTTCCTGGCTGTTGTTGTGAACATGGCAAGCATTTCTCTAGTATTGCCTTCTGCATCCAACACGCTGCCTGTTAGATAGTCAAACACAAACTCCTGTTTACAACACCAACACTCATCAGTTACTCGTTAAAGAAAATTTCAGAATGGAAAAATTTCAGAATGGCATTAAATGGTGAACATTGATTACATATGATGTCTGTTAACACTAGGATTTCATTGATAATACCCACGTGCTAGATTATCAAAATCCACAAGTGATACGACAACAGATGCAAGCACCATTATTTTTAATTGAGCTGTGTAAGAAATGTTTCTGAAAACTGCTAAAGGTATAACCACCCTGATTACATCTGATGCAAATGCAAATTTTCGTATGATTCCGGAAAAATCAAGTATCACTGACGTTTGTATCTGTTGACAGACTATTCCTTCTTGCTTGTTAAGCTTTAGCACAGAGCATAACAGGATACATTCTAATCAATTAAGTGTACCCATTTTGGGTGAATTATAAACAAACTAACAAAAATCTACTGTATGTTCTCAATCAAACTAAACAAGTAACAGTATTGAAGCTTAAATCATTACTCTAACTTGACTAATTTGAAGACTCTAGCTTCAATTCTTAAAACCAAAAGTGAAGCAAGTTCAGTACAAAGTAGTCATTGATAAATATCACTACAGCAAATGAGCAAAACCTGAAATCTTCGAACATTAATCTCCCTTAAACCTCTATTTCACATCCATATTAAAGTCACAAAAGACAGTGAGACTTGAATAACTACGCACCTTTGGATCCTCAGATTCACCATTGAGAAACCCATAGAGCCATCTGTTTGTAAAACAAAACATCAAATCAGAAATGCAGAAAAAAAAACGTTCAAACCTTAATTTCTATGGACATCAGAAAAGACAGTGAATTCACTTTATATATTCAGTAAGTAATCCTGATACATTAAAAGACAGTTTCATTGTTTGTTAACCTTCTTTATATAGAAAATCCAAGGAACTACATATACTCACTAAAAGATTCTAATTCAGCCAATTTAAGAACACCAGTCCAGAATGGAGGAACCCCAGAAAACAAAATATACAGTGCAAAATCATTCACTTTAAGTTTAACATGTTTGAAAATGGTGACTGGTTCGCAACAGTTCCCAAGTAATTCATCAGGAGACATAACATTGATAGTAGTTCATCTCAGCATCATAATTCACCTCCTTCCATCGCACCAATCTCTGCACAAAGAAACAAGCAAACTACAAATAAGAAATCCAACATACATGAAAACCCCACTGAAGATATCAAAACCAACCATGGATAAACTCATAAACAGTTCCAAACGAAACCATTTTTGGGCAATTGTTAGAAAACAAAAACAAGAAACACCAAGGGATATGATGAACACAGATCAGAAACATTCACTTAAAGTTTATATGTATATATGCAGAAACACAAAACTTAACCAAACCCCTACATTAATTAGCTAACTCATGACTCAAGAGAAAACAATTACTAAATCCATCTGAAACACAAAGCAAGATCATCAAACATCTGATAGAAAAATCTCAGAGTAGTTTTGTCAAACAGGTAATAAGCACATTGAGACAGCTCACCATAAAGAACTTCTAATGAAATTCAATGGGAAGACCTATGAACTCCATAGATCACCATGACGTAAACCACAACACCATCCAAAACTCAACTAACCATCATCAGAAAACCCAAATCGGATAAATAAAAACAAAGAACAAAGCTATTAATCTTTCCAAGTTCGAACAGACTTCAGAAACAAAAATCAAACAAAACACATAATTTTCTTTCCACGAGGTTATTAAAAAATATCAATCAAACCCCCAGTTCTAAAACCTCGACCCTAACACATTACAAATCGAGTTTTTTCGGTATTTCAAATCTGACGCAATCATCTAACGAGATAGACTGAAAGAGAAGTCTACGTCTAAGATAAAAGCGATTCCGTGGTCTCTTTGGATTTTTAAGATCCTGAGAGTGAGAGAGAGGTGAGATAGAACAATTTGGGTGAAAAAGAGATTGAGGGCTTTTATTTTGGATTTCAACCCAAAATATTTATGTCCAAAGCGCGAAAGTAACCGCCATTTTGTTTCCCCAAAAACAAATTTTTTGTTAGTTTTAGAGGGAACGTGGAGGGGCTAGAAGGATAGGCGGGAAAGTTGAGAGGGGGAAATTAGTTTGCCGCCTAATACGAGAATACATTTGAGTCATCGGATGTATTGCTAATCCGCATGAATTCATGTGTTTTTGCTTTCAATCGTCGGATTATAGACCTTGGTTATTTTTATTGGTCAGTTAAACATCACATGGATCATGCTTGATTTTGCTCCATGTTACTTGAACGAAGTCAAATTTACCAGTTACGAACAAATTTCATTCCTCGGCATTCGATTTTGCTCCATATCACTTGAAGATACTCAAATTTACTAGTTACAAATTGATTATATTCCTC
>JAJJMA010186439.1:0-16060 GCA_023529015.1 Papaver nudicaule | reverse complement strand
AATAGACAAGCAAGTGTGCATTACAAGAGTCAAGAAGCAATAAGATTTTGGTTAAAGCATAGAATACTGGCTAGCTCTGGTGTAAGGATAACGCGAGATGAGCTCTGGTGTAAATGATATTTTTTGTCCACACAAAAACAAGACAAAACTCATTTTTGTCAGAGAAGATGAGAAATGAAAGTTTGCTCACCTTTGTTGCATGAGATTGAATGGAGTTTCCTCTTGGTCTGAGCTGCCTTTATCCCCAAAGTTAATTCTCCCCCATCAAATCCGAAACACATAGAAAAAGAATCAGCTATTAGTCCTTGACTTAACAATATGCTAGGAACTGATGTCATCCCTGTACCAAGTCCAAATAACCCAAACCAGTCTGAACTCGACCACATCTACATAACGGAAAGAAGTCAAAATGATACAAAGTGGGGTTACTTAAGACACCAATTAGCCATATCGACGTCAGTTGCTTGGTTGAATAATAATTTCCAATTGACAATAGAATCCAAAAACACAAACAAAAGTGAAGGAGAAGAAAGAAAACAGACCCCAGCTCTCATCTGATTGAGCCTACCGTTTGTGTGAACAGGCAGGTAACCTCTCGATTCTGTAGGAACTGAATCAAACAACCAAAGCAAAAAAAAAATCGACAAATTATATTACGCACGGCAGAATTAAACACAAGTAGTATTAATAAAAAATTGAGCATACTTACGAGAATACTCATGAATATGACCGAAAGCACCAGATATGACCAAACCTTAGAAAAAATTGCATGAACAAACTCAATAAATTAAGCCATACAAACCCCAGAAATTAAATTAAATCAAAACAAACCCAAGAATCAAAACCACTGCAGAAAAACAAAATCGAAAAAAAATTACTGAAAATTTTATGAAGAGCAAAACCCTAACCCTAATCGAAAAAATTACTTACAAAGAATCAAAACCTAAGCCTGACAAAGAGATGAACACAATCGACGACCACTTCTCTTAGATTTGAACTTCTCACTTTTGATGAAACCTAACCCTAACCACCATTTCTCTTCAGTGTATCGGCAGCAGAGCAGAGAAAGAAGACCAAAAAAAAGTGAAAGAAAATATGGCTAAGATTAGATCGATGGATGGTTAAATGGTTCAGCCATGGCACACATTCATCCCACACACTTCAAAGCTAGGGGCGGAAAAAGACTCGAGGCATAACTTGTTTGGGCAAAAACATACTCAAAAGTGTGGGGAGGTGTTTACGCCCACACACTTAGTTCACACGCGTGTAAAATAAACTGTTGCTATTAGCAACAGAAATTGGGCCGTTACTTAATTTCGCAACGGCCCAAAAATTTAGCAACGGCCCATTAAAGTTGCTATATAGCAACGGCAGCATTACCGTTGCTACCTTGTGTTGCTATTCGCCAAATTTGGTGTAGTGTCTTCAGTCAACACTATCTCTTCTTCCAAACCCTTTCTTCCTTTCTCTTTCTTCAGAGCTCTGTTCCGTAAACCCTAACTGTCGTCGTGTCGTCGCCTGGCCACCTGATTCAGTCTCTTTATCGCCATTTTTCTTGATTTCCACCACCCAAATTTGCTTCCTTGCCATCTCTTCTTCATTATTCTCCTTATTTCCTTCACTTCTGTTATTTCCTTGCTTTTTCGGTGGTTTTTCTACTCGGTTCAGTTTCTTCTCCGGCAACTTTTACTTTTCCGGTCTCTCCATTTCTCCATGGCTTCAGACACCACCTGTGAACCCGAGTCGCCGACCCACACACAAGAGCCTGATCATGAAGAATCTTCACATTCGCCGTCCCCAAAAGTGGGTAAAAAGAAATGTTCTGGGGTGACTGGGACAAGCATTGTCTAAAGCATCATATTGATAATAAGGAGCCCAAGATTACGCCTCTTGACGGCATCACATCCTCCAGGGAACCGATGCTCCTCGACCATATCCGCCAAGAAGGTCAGGATGAGAATAATCTTATCATTTTTATTGGCCAGCTGAAGGCCGGCTACAAATTTGCGCTGTACAATCCAACTGATCCTATTGTTCTTGAGATGTTGGTTTATGTTGACAAGAGCCCAGCTCAGCTTACTTCTAACTCCATTCGTATAATGTACGAGTGGATTGCCCGCCGAAAGGGCACCACCAATTATTCAAAAGTTACCCGGAATCCAGAATGTGTTGATCCAGAGTTGTCAATATGAAGTCAAAATTTGTGACAGGGCGGGTGAATCTTGGGCTTATCGCATTGTGTCCAAGAAAGCTTTTGATGGCGATAAAAGATTTTTGAGAGACGTTGAAAAAGACTCCTCAACTGCCGCCAAACCTACTGTACGCGCCAAGACTGAGAACCACTGGAATGATCTTCCTTGCAAGGTTGAAGGTCCCTGGCTTAAAGGTTGGGAGGATGAAAATAAGACCATTGCTCGAAAAGATTTCCTTCCCGAGCATTCTGGCTTTGCTAAACATGATTTCTGGAAAGTCCGCTGGACTGAGGAGGATCAATATATCAAAGAGGATGGTAAATTTGTTATTGGCGATACTGGTCATTGGGTAAAGAAGCCTAAGTTTCGCAAGAAGGACACCAAGAAGACTTCTAAGGGAGGCGCTAAGGGAACTAAGAGCCAAAAAAGAAAAGCAAAAGATGGAAGCGAAGTTCAGGTAACAAACACCTTAATTAAATCTTAAAATATATGTATATATTTGCCTCTGTTTGTTGGCGGAACTGACGATGACAGCTTTGTTCTTTCCTTAGCCGCCTCCAAAGAAAAATAAACAAGACAAGCAGCAAGATGCTCTTGATCAACTCAAAGATCAACTGAAGAAGTTGCCCGGCTTGACGCCTAAAGCTCCTGTTAAGGACGCCGATCCAAAAGTTTCCTCTGCCGCCAAGAAAGATAACAATGTCTCCCAGAACAAGGAGAAGCCGTCAAACTCCAAGAAGAAGAGCGCTCCTGTGAAACCATCTAAGAAGGGAGATGACTCCGCTAAGCCCACTGGTGACGGCGACTCTACTGTCAAAGATCAGTCTTCGAAGGTTATGGATTAAAACAATTCTGTTGAAGTGGTTAAGGAGGTTCTCAAAACTCCTAGTGTTATTGCTCCAGGGTCTTTGACTTTAGAACACACTACTACTGATGCCTCAGTTGAAGACGCCAACAATTCTGATAATCAAGTGCATTCTCTAATTCGCCCAAGTATTAAAGATGAGCAACTCTTTAATTCGTCTGTCAATGATGCCGCCCAGTTGCTGCTTCAGCTTCTCTCTTTAGACAATCTGCCTCAAGATTCTGCCTGCAGTAGCTCTGTGGAAAGCCAAGTTCCCCTGAACAAGTTAGCCGATTCCTTTTCAAGGCTGGTTGCTCAGGATAAAGGTGGTTCCAATACCCTTTACCTGGAATCTATGAGTAAACTAAGCACGCCTAGGTTAGCGTTGAAACCTGTGGAGCTTACTGCCGTTGTTTCTCATCTCACTCCGTATGAGCAGCTCTGCAGTGCTATCTTGGTAAACTATTGCCTTAGCTCTATACATTCTTATTTTTGCCAGTATCTCAGTCTGAATGTGCTGACCCCCTTATCATTTTAGGAATTCCAACGCAATATTGGCGGTATTACGCTGAATGCTCAATTGAGGCAAGAAGTTGACGGTCTTCGTCAAGCAAAAGCTACACTGGAGCATCAACTCTCTCAAGAGAAGAAAGAAACCAGCCGGCTACGCCTATACTATCAAAAGGAATCTGGAGAGCACAAAGAACTCCAAGGTTAGTTACTTTTTCTAATGTTTCCAAAATAGCATTTTTATTCCGATGTTCTTCTGCCAAAACCTTTAGTCCTTGTCTATTATAAGGTCGCCAACAACATCGTGATAAACGATTAGAGCGTGTCAAAATCGAGATTGACAAGCTGGCCAATGCTAACGCTAGACAGTGCAATATGTTATTCGATTTTGACCGAGATGTTAAGTGGTACCGCCGAGAGTTACGCAATGTTTCTGATCTTAATGTAAATCTTGATCACCTTCTGAAAACTTCCCAAGCGGACGTGGAGTGGATTAAGAGTGAGCGTGACAACGCTTCCCGCTTAGCAGAACTAGAGCGTAAAGCCAAAGAGAAAGCTATTGTGGATCATACAAGAACATCCTCTCTACTAAAGAATGAGAAAGCCGCCGTTACTCGATTATCTTCTCAGCTAGTTTGTGGAACCGCTGAAAGGGATGCCGCTCGTGAACAAATTCAGCGTCATAAGGATTTTTCCCAACTCCATGGAGATCGAGCTAGGCAGTTAAACGAAGAGAATAATATTCTTAGACTCAGAATCAAACAAATTGTGGGTCTTTGCTCTGATGAAGAAATTTTAAGTAAATTGGATCAAATAAATGTTGCCCAGGAGGGTATTCGTATGCATGTAAATGAGCTAGAAGGTAGTTTTCCTACGGTTTTCACTTCCACCTATTAATTTCTAAAGTTGCTTTTGCCTCTGTTCTGATTTGTTTTTACTTGTTTTCAGAGAAACACAAGATGCTTGAATCCCAACTAAAAGAACAATCTGTCGCCGTTAAAGAACATGAAGGATGTACCTCCAGAATCACTCAATTGGAAGAACAAGCCAAAGACCATCAATCCTGTGAAGAGAAAATGCATGACCTCAGGACAAAACATCTACAATGCTCCAGCAGAATCATTAATCTGGAGAATGAAGTCAAGACTTTCCAAGGCTTCAAGGAGAAATTTGAAGCTGAAGCTTCCAAGGCTGTTAAATTTCAGAAAGTGCGCGATAATCTCCAGTCTGAGTTGAACTTTGCTAGGAAAAATGCACAAGAGAGAGAAGAGCAACATATTGCTAATGTTAACATGTGCGGTTTTGTTGCCATTCAGCTGTACTTAGCCAAGTTTTGCCCAGAGCATGACATAGAGATTCCGGCTGATTATGCTCGTGATCGTCTTCCTCCTGGTATGTCAGTAAATACTCCTCCTGTCGTTGAAAATGAGGGGGACGCCGAAAAGGTCGTTGAAGAGCATAGTGGATCTGATTCTGAAGAAGAGGGAAGTAATGAAGATGACGGCGAAGATTCCAATCCTGATGACGACGAGGACGTCCAACATGATGATGATGAAGGCGCCAATCAGGCTAGTAAAGGGAAGGATGTTGTTACTGTTGAAAACAAAGAAAGTAATGACATCACATTTGCTGACGATCTTAAGATGGCTATTGACAATTCCAAGAAACCTCCAGAACTACAGAGTTTCAAAGATGGCTCATCATCAAGTCAACAACCCTAGTTTTATCAGTTTAAGATTCTAGCTTTTCTTGTTAGCATGTGCTACTTTTTATTTCAGCAGCCTTCTTTGTAAAATATTTGCTTAATATTATCAGACTTTTTCTTACCTTTATATATGCGCTTTTTAGACGCTTATATTTTCTTAAACGACTATGCTTCCTTTCACCACTGGTATAAACAAATCCGCTTGGCCCAAATGATAAGCTGACAGTTATCCCGCTGGTCCATATCACAGCCTTCCGTTATACATTGTTACTTGTGCCCGTCGGCGATCTATTATTACTGGGGTGGTTTACCTAACAGGAGTTTTATATTTTTAAGCCATCACTTACAGATCAACAAGTAACACGTAAGGACTTATAGTTCCAATGGCCAGGTTGTTGTTATTCAAAGCTGTTATCATTGGGATCCAACTTGGTTGTTATACCTTGACAGTAACTCCGAACTTACAATAACCTACACATTCTGCCTTAGTGAATGGCAACTTTGCCTCGGTGAATGACCTATTAGCCTTTAGATATTCTTGGCAATTCTGCGTCAGCGTATAGTTTTTCAGAGAATGTAGGAAAATCGGCGTATAACTTTTTGACTTTGAAGATTTACGGCAATTTTGCCTCACTAGATGGCTATTGAGCCTTGAAAATTTATGACAATTTTGCCTCAGTAGATGGCTATTGAGCCTTGAAAATTTATGGCAATTTTGCCTCAGTAGATGGCTATTGAGCCTTGAAAATTTATGGCAATTTTGCCTCAGTAGATGGCTATTGAGCCTTTAGTGTAGGTCGCCGTACGTAAAGATTTAGTGACACAGTTATTTGTTAACGGGGTTCGGCGTATAAAAGCAAACCTACGTCCCCGGATCTTATTTGCTACTGATTACAAAATCTAATAAGATTTCTTGGGCATTATGCCCGCCCAAGACTTCGGATTTTACATGTAACTTCAAGGATAAAATCTCTTGATAAACTTGGCATTCCAAGGGTGCTCAAGTTCTTTACCATGCTCATCGATTAACGCATAGGCTCCACTTCCGGATGTACGCTTTATAATATAAGGACCTTCCCATGTAGGCTCTAGCTTCTTGCATCCTTTCTTCTGTTGATACGGCAGTATCTCACGCAACACCAGGTCGTCGGGTTGATATTCTCTGGGTATAACGCGTTTGTTGTATTCCCTGGCCAGACGCCTATGATAATTCTCCATGTGAGTTAGGGCGATAAGCCGCTGCTCCTCCAAATCATCTAGTTTTGCCAAAATTAAATTTGTGTTAAGATTCTTTTCCCAAGCTTCATGTTTTGTTGTTGGCAGTATGACTTCTGATGGGAGCACCGCTTCTGTACCAAAAGTGAGTAAAAAGGGAGACGCTCCAGTTGCTTCTCTGACTGTTGTCCTGTAAGACCACAAGACGTT
Organism: Papaver nudicaule; assembly: GCA_023529015.1. Taxonomy (NCBI): domain Eukaryota; kingdom Viridiplantae; phylum Streptophyta; class Magnoliopsida; order Ranunculales; family Papaveraceae; genus Papaver; species Papaver nudicaule. Next base: position 9,384 of record JAJJMA010186439.1, on the reverse strand, counting down.
GTGTAGATGTTCACACCAAGCTTTCTTGTGTCCTTCTACCCTTTTCTTCAGCCCCATTCCAATAGTTTTATTTGTGGCTTCCGCCTGCCCATTACTTTGTGGGTATATTGGAGTTGACTTCCATAACTTTACGCCATATGTAGCTAACAGATTTTCAATGTTCTCGCCGACTAACTCCTTTCCATTGTCAGTACAAATTTCTGCTGGGGCACCGAACCGACAAAATATGTTCTCCAATATGAATACAAATACCTCCTTTCATGTTCTTTGTCTCAGCGCCTTGGCTTCACACCATTTGGTGAAGTAATCAGTAGCCACAATAATGTATTTCCTTTGTCCTGAACCTGGGGTCAGCGGCCTAATAATCTCAATCCCCCACTTGGCAAAGGGCCAAGGGCTTAATACTGAGTTTAGCGAAACCGCTGGTGCTTTTATTCTTCTTGCATAGAGTTGACATTGCTTACACCGCCTAGCGTATTCTGCAGCGTCGCCGTTCATCCACGACCAATAGTAACCCTGCATTCTTACTTTTAGTGCCAGTGCTCGCTGACCGCTGTGATTTCCGCAATCCCCCTCATGAATTTCCTTTAATAGCTTCTTTCCTTCTTCCCTTGACACACACCACAATAATGGTCCGGAAAATGATCTTCTGTATAATACTCCCTCTCTCAACTCATAGTTCGCCGATCTGCTTGTGACTTTATGCGCTAGAACTTTGTTTCCAGGGGTTGTAAGATGCTCCAAGTAATATCTGATAGGAGTCCGCCAATCCGTCTTTGCTGATTCTTCAGTATCTACGACTAACACTTCTCTGCTTCCTCTTTCTTCTATTGATGATATTTTGACGCGTTCAATTGCAATAGAAGGCACTTCCGGGTCCGCCATCATAGAAGAGATGAACGCCAAAGCGTCAGCGTGCCTATTGTCTTTTCTGCATATGTGTCTAAACTCTATACCGCTGATCTTTTGAGCGTATTCTCTGGCCAATCTGAGGTATTTCTGTAGTGAACTGTCATGTGCTTCATAGTTTCCCAAGATTTGCCGAATGACCAACTGAGAGTCACTGGTTAAGCGGATGTTGCTGATGTCCATCTCAATAATAAGTCTCATAGCGTGTATTACCGTTTCGTACTCTGCTTCATTGTTAGTAGCTGGGAATTCCAACCTGAGTGAATGAACTATTCTTGATCCTTTTGGTGAAATAAAAACTATACCAATTCCTTTGCCCTCTCTGTTAGCTGAGCCGTCTACATATACTTCCCATTGATCTGGGTCTCTTTTTAGCAGCTCTGGTACTCCTTCATCTGGATCCTCTTCCATGAATGGAATGTTGTCAACCTCCTCATCTTCTTCTTCAATTGGGAAGTCTGCCAGAAAGTCGGCGATGACTTGCGATCGCTGCGCCGTTCTAATGTCATACTTAATGCCAAACTGATCTATCTGAGCATTCCACTTTGCAATACGCCCTGCTCTTTGTGAAATGTGCAAAATGGTCTCGATGGGAGTCTTGGTTAAGACGGTAATAGGATGAGCATGGAAGTAAGGACGTAGCCTGCTTGCGGCAAAGACTAAAGCCAAAATAAATTGCTCTATTTTTGTATATTTTTTCTCAGCGGGTTTTAGAGTTCGACTGATGTAATAGATCGGCGTCTCCCCACCTTTTGTCCGCACAAGCACTGCGCTAATTGCTGATGACGTAGCAGCAAGATAAACTCGTAATTCTTCCCCATGCTCTGACGGCTGTATGGCTAGAAGAGTAGCTAAATATTTTTTAATCCCTTGGAAAGCAGCTTCATGATCATCCGTCCAATTAAACTTTTCTCCTTTCTTCAACATTTGGAAAAATAACTTGCACTTGTCGGAGAAGCGAGATATAAATCTATTGAGAGACGCCAATACGCCATTTAGGCGTTGAACATCTTTCAGAGTTATTGGCGAATGCATCTCCAAAACGGCTTTAACTTTTGCTTGATCTGCCTCAACACCACTTTTTGTGACCACATAGCCCAAAAATTTTCCAGAGGTGACGCCGAATACACACTTTGCAGGGTTGATTTTTAACATGGATATCCGCATATGGTCAAATATTTCTTTTAAGTCTTGTATATGATTTTTCTTTTCTTTACTTTTGACCAACATATCATCAACATAAACCTCCATGGTTTTCCCTATCCATTTTTCAAACATATCCTGAGCCATCTTTTAATACGTATCCCAGCATTCTTAAGTCCAAAGGGCATCCTTGTATAGCAAAATAATCCTTTAGTAGAAAAGAACGACGTGTGCTGCTGATCTTCTTCTGCTAGCGGTATCTGATTATACCCAGAGTAACCATCCATAAAAGATAACAATTCGTGCCCAGAAGTAGCGTCAACAGTTTGATCTATGCTTGGCAATGGAAAGCTATTTTTTGGACACGCTCTATTCAAGTCGCTGAAGTCAATGCAGATTCTTACGCCTTTATTCTTCTTGGGCACCACCACCATATTGGCTATCCACTCAGGATATTGCACGTGTCTAATGATGCCAGATGCTCTCATCTTATCAATTTCTGCTTCAACTGCCTCTTTATAGACTGGCGCCAATTTCCTTATCCGTTGTTTGAATGGCCTTATTTTCGGGTCAATGTCCAACCTATGACATGCAATTTCAGGATCAATGCCTGGCATTTCATTCATTCCCCAAGAAAAGACATCCACGTATTCTTTTAATAAAACTTCCAACTGCAAGGATTCTTTTTCACTCAACAAAGTACCAATCTTTACTATTTTAGGGATGCCCCCTTCGCCGATGTTGATGTCTTTTGTGGTTCCACCGCTTGAAATGTAGCTCTCCCATGGGCGAAGGTTCCTTTAATTGCTACAAGGATACCGCTGCAGGCTTTGTTGAAGAGTCGCCTTCTTCCAAAGAGTGAATATACTTCTTTGGGTCGGCGAATACCTCATTAATTGCTATATCTTTACTACTTCCTTGACCTTCTTCTTTTTCTCATTCAATCTCACCTTTCTGGTTTCGCGCATCTTGACGTCCACTTCATTGCAAGCCTTGGCCATAGATGGATCTCCAATATACTCGGCGACCCCTTGTGGAGTTGGAAATCTCAACCGCTGATGATAAGTCGAAGGTACTCCCTTGATGTTGTGTAACCACGGTCTTCCAAGAATTGCTGCATACGGCGAATCAACATCCACAACACAAAAGGCGGTATCCATGATCAGAGTTTCACAAGTGACGACCTTTAGCGTTACTTCTCCCTTGGGCTTGGAAGCAATTCCATTAAATCCATAAATACTATATGTAGATGGGATGAGCGGCTCTACTGGTTTTTCTTCTAGCTTGATACGATGAGTTGAAAAGGATGTCCACAGAACTCCCTGGATCTATGAGTACCCTTGGGACTTTAAATTCCCCATTTGGATAGTTAATACAAGCGGGTCTAGGTGATCCCTTCCTCCCGCTGGTACTTCTACCGCTGAAAAACTAATCGGCTTCTTCATCCACTCCAAAAATGGACTTTTCTTGACGGCGACACTGAAAATTTCCTTACCATTCTTATCTCGCTTATGTATCCTTGACAGAACGTTACTATGGAATTCATCCCTACTGATCGTGGAATGCACTATGGAAAAGCAATTTAATTCTTTAAGATCTCTTTTTACTTCCACTTCAAAGACCACAGGTTTAGCAGGTAAACTCTGGATTGGTTGAACTGCCATTGGCGGTGCTGAGGGTAACTCCAGGAAATCTTGAAATTTTCCCATACGAATGAATCTATGCACTTCTCGCTGAATTCCAGTGCAATTCTCAGTTGAATGGCCATGAAATTGATGATATTGACAATATCGACTAGTGTCTGAAATAGGATGCATAGGATTTCCTCTGTTAAAAGGATACCAGATCTCATTTAAATTCTTGACGCCGAACTTTCTATATATCCACATGCATCAGTGTATGTAACACAAAGCTTTGGTAGTGTAGCATCTTGAAAATCTGGGTATCCTGGTCTCCTGTCGCCGAACCTACGATTATCGTTATTGAACCTTCTGTCCCAGTTGCCTGACCGCCGGTTGTCGTATCCTCCTTTATTGTCGCCATAGTTTCTTCAATCATTATTGGCGTTCCTTCCTCTGTTATCATATCTTCCTCTATTGTCTTGGCCGTCTCTTCCTTCGTAATTATCTTTTTTTCCTTGATTCCACTGCTGGCCGCTACTCTGCTGATGCTGCTCTTGCTCTTGTGGTTTTTGTGGAACAATTGTTGTTGAACTGGGACCTGCTAACAATGCTTTTAACTTCTTCTGCTCAATTTTGATCCATTCCTTTCGCATTTCTTCCTGCTCAGCCGACGAGAAATTGTTTATTGATTTGATGTGCCTTGTTTTCTCTTTCTTTTGACGAGCTTCTTCTTCCTGCATTTCTTCGTAAGACAACCATTCATTTTGTTTGGCTCTCATTTCGTTCATATCTTTGGGCGGAGTCCAATATAAAGCCTGGAACATTGGATCATTTGTCTCCATTGAACTAGTAAATGCACGCATCTTCTCTTTATCAGAGACCGCCGTGTTCCTACCTCGCTACATAATTTTCTCCACCTCATGATATGGCTTCTGCAAGTCTCCAGAGGTCTCTTCTTGATGTTAAACAGTTTTTCTACTCCTGGACGAACTCTATTAGGTCGCTATGAATATTTCTTCCAATTCTTTATAAGTCATAATTGATTTTGCCTCCAAATCGTCAAACCATGCTAATGCTTCGTCTTTAAGGGAACCTGGAAACGACATGCACATGATTGGATCTGAGCCAGTCCATGCTGTTAGGTCTCTCCTATAGCACTTCAGATGCTGAGATGGGTCTCCTGATCCGTCGAAGATTGATGTAAAGGTTGACATAGAGAATCTCTTGGATACATGCCCATAAGTAACCTGATCTACAAATGGCATCTTTTTAGCTTCAGAGATAGCCTTCTTTCACTTATCGTCCTTTGGTGCCTCTGTTACCTCTGCTAACTGCTTTTTCATGCGGTGTAACTCTCTTGACACGTACTCGTTCATTCCGCTCACCTTATCCGAGTCGGCAAAACTTTATTCCTTCAGTTTAGACTTTTCAGCTTTCTTACTCCCTTCTTCCTTTTTTGCTACAGATGCCGCAACATCCGCCTTCTTCGATTTGCTCCTTTCAGTAGTGTGAGTTGTGTATGTTGAACAACTTCTGCTTCGATTTTCCATAAACACTTTGTTTTGCTCTGCTAGTTGGCGATGACTTCGTAGAATCAGTTCCATTTGAGCTTGCATTTGTAACTGCATCTGGGCTTGATTTATGGTACTCTGCTCGAAAAATTTCTTCAACATTTCTTCTGTAGTATTAGTGGAGCCGGCTTTACCTTCTGAGATTGCTATCGACGTTGTCTTTGATGTTCCAGCAATTGCCGCCATTGCACTAGTACCTTCCACATCCTTTGAGGTGATCCCATTTACTCTTTGACCATTGCCGCCTGCCTTTGAAACTAATCCATTGGTGTTGGGGCTGCCGCCTATTGCCCTTGATAGCCCCTCTACTGCGTGAGAAGTGTTGCCGACGACTGCTGCTTCTTTATTGGTACCGCCGTCAACAGCTTTACCCTTTCTTTGGATAACAGCCTCTGTCTCGTCTTCTTCCTCTGGTATCCCGTCTAAGTGAGTTACATCCTCTACTATTACATTATCTTGGACTGTTGATTGTTACTGAAGTATCGCTGACTGTAAAACTGTTGACTGTTGTTGTTCTACCGCTGGTTGTGTAACGCTGGCTACTGTTGATGTGCCGCTGATTGTGGGACTGCTGGCTGTTGGAGTGCCGTTGATGCGTGTCGAAACCGCACAAATATATTTAAGCTCTAAACCTTCACAATATATGATAATATAATATAATGGTAAAAACAAGTTCGTCCACGAAGAGGTAATGATTTGTTATTTCAATAATCGAATCCTAAAGTAACCAAAAAGGGGGGGGTTTGTTTGTTGTTTTGTAACTCAAAGTAAAATAAAGTAAAGCAAATAAACGAAAGCAAAGAATAATATGAAATAAGAAATAATAATATGAAATCAAGAATAACGAATATTGGTTAAGGTTTTCGTCTTCAATTGCTCAACATGCATATGAAATACTATATGAAGTCTCTACTTATTCTATCATCATCAAAAGTCCTAGAATAATTCATCGCAAATATATTCCGCAATTTCCTTGAGTCATCATGCACCATAACGATGTATGCATGAATCCTACCTAGAGAATAATTCGACACCATGAGTGATCGAATTCAACTCTCTAAGAGCACTAAGTTCCATGAAATAGACTAATCAATGCAATGAACCACCATGAATGGTTCATTCAACAAAGGCAATATCCTACACATGATTCTCAAAGCTATCACCACCTCAAGAATCATGTTGTGCTACTTGTGAATAGGTAATCGCTATTTCGTATCTCATAACCTAATTCTAGCAATAGTTGTAGACACAATTCAATTCAATTGGCCACTTGAATCATAAGGTATCTAAACTTAGTGTAATACATCAATCATACACTCAATCATATGGTAAGATAAAGACGATAATGAAATGAATAAGGTTTTACTTCATAATCAAACAAATAACATGTCTTTTGCAATTTAGGACTACATCCTTAACCAATAAATAATAAATTAGCTACTCATGATGTTTGTGAAAGCTAAATAAAACAATAAAGAAGTGAAAGAAATCATAAAAACCCATTGTAGACAAGTTCCAATCTTTCCCCCAAAGCTCCACCTCGAAATCCGTGCCAAAACCCTTCTCAAACTCGCCTCGGGAAACGTGCAGGAAAACCTAGCTCAAAAAGTCTCAAAAGTATGCGTGATATATTTCTCCTGTGTGTTTTTGCCTTTTATTCACGCCTCAGACACCAAAAATCCAACCTAAACTCTAAAACAGATTTCCTAAACCAGAAATCCGAGCCCAACAGAAATGACCCATAACCTAAACCAATTCGCAGCCCAATTGTCCCAGCAAACTCGTGAGCCCAGTTCAAAATTATGCCTGTCGGTTCCACCTAACTGACTGCCCATTCCGTCTCCGCATGTGCGAGCTCGCACGCCTTCCATCTTCTTCTTCTCGTCGGATTCGTGAATCCAACAGCACAACTTCAAACCCACAGATGAACATCATCATCAGCAGCTCAAACAAAATCAGACCATGATTCTAAACGCACAATCAATCATGACCCATCTATCTTAGCTGCCTTCTGATCTCAATTACCCCCTCAATTTCTTCCTCAGCCAGCATCAACTTCGACAGCAGTGATGATGGCTGCATCGTCTTCACCTTCATCTCGTCTGTCTTGTTTTTGTCCCTGCAACACTCAGAACCAGTAACCCATTCCTATGATTTCTTCCAGGATCAGAATCCATTACTTAAAATCACCATAGAACCTTGGCAACCATAGCAGCTCTACCCTGCTTCTTCCGTCTTCAGGACTAGGTCAGATCTCAGCCACAATCTTCCTTTCTTCCCTGCCTCTTCCGTCTTCAGAATCTCCCTGATATCTTCGGTAAACGTCCATCTCCTCAGCTCTGCTTCTCCCACTCTGCACCTCGACTCTCTTTCTCTGTTTTCAAATTTCAGACAGATCTGAAACAGACGAAATCAACGTCTGTTTTAGTTATAGATAAGGGTCACCCCTTAGCAGCCAGCTGAGGTGGGATCTAACCCGGTTGCCTTGAACTCCTTGTGGTGCCCTTATGTGCTTGTACTTCATGGCAGCCCTGAGTAAAATCGCCTGGGTGCTTCAGTAATTCTCCTTGGCTGCCTTCAGTGAACTGTGGATGCCCCTTAGTGATGCTCTTCTCTTGTATCCGACCAACCTAGATTCGCCAACTTGTAAATAGAGTTGTTTCTGCTTCATTTTATTGAACATTATTTCAAATTACATGCAAAATAGAAAACGAGTAAAACAAACAATGTACGAGGCTTAAGTCTACTAAAGTGCATGATTAAGGTACTCTTGAATAGGTATTTTGCGCACCTATCAGCCGTTCAGGAAAAAGTCATGTGCGAAATCCAATGGCGGTACCACTGTACTCCGGAGGTTTCGCCTATTGGGAAAGACCAACGGCTGAGCTGAAATGGGAAACTTGGGAGATTTGTTTGTTGACGCCGTAGTTCCTTCTCGTCTGGACGCCATTTTGGTTCCCCTGTGTAGAAAACAACAAAGCACTTCCTGACAGTATTAAGCTAGTTTGTACTGTTAGCAAATGGCAAACTTGTTAGTGGAGGCGGTTGAGAGCACAACGAAGAAACATACAAAAAAGTGCAGACCTAGTTGTACCATTGTCAGAGGATGACCTAATCTTGTCGGCAGTTGAAAAACCCTAAATTTTGAAAACCCATGGAATCTAAAAAACACCAAGGTTTGCAATCTTCTCCTAATGTTTGGATCAAAATTTGTACGACACCAAGTTTATAGTAATGATTTTCACAATGCCTCTAAAAACACCAAAGTCTTGACAATGATAACGTAGCTTTAAAAGTGAATATTTTGACATCATACCCTCTCCATACACCATACAATATCCTCTAAACCTCCCTAACAACAGGTATTAAAATAGCTTTCCATGAAAATTAAACCATACAACCCCTTTATGCCTACCAAGTAAGGAGGATCAGTGCTAAACATAACTACCCATATGCTGAAAAACTAGGAAAACATGCCTACAATAGGAAACCTTTCATGACTCTACAACCACTGAGATGTGTTTGAAGTTACTAAAAGGGGAAGGTTTGAAAATTTCAAGAGATAATCCGCTTAGGACATACCACAAATATCACTTTTATGACAAAAAAAGACCAAAAACCACATTTTGACAATTAAGAGCGTTATTAGCAGCAAGAGGTAGCCTAAGTTTAGTAAATCAAGAAGAAAATTTTTGGAAGAAAACAAGTTCAGACCTTATCTAGTGCCAAAATGTAATTGGTAAAATCCCCATATATAAGAGAGATTTTACCAATACACCCGTACTTAACTATCTTAAACACACCATAACACAAATTCTTAAGAGTAAAGCGGATATTAAGGAGTTCAGAGGTACTTAGACAGAAGTTTAAGACATGCCAAATAGAATAAATCATGTAACAAAGACTATTAACAAGCATAGCGTAATCTCTCCAATGTATATGTATTATCAACTCAAGTCTTATATTAACTCTCACCTTGACGATGATAATCTCTCTACAAAATCAAGTTCTTCACTAGTCTTTGAGCTATGGAGAGTAAGAATGGATTTCTTTGTCTCTCTATAGATCAACCCTAGAGTTCACTTTTCCAACCTCGGTTGAGATACATGGCCTTATATAGGCGCTTACACATATTGGAT
>JAJJMA010186373.1:0-17850 GCA_023529015.1 Papaver nudicaule | reverse complement strand
GTTACAAACTCATCTGCAAATGAAGGCCGGTTAAGCTTAGGGTACATGACAAGATGAGCGTTTGTAGCTTCCAGAACCGCCAGCAAACTTGCCCAGTAAAGCAACTTTAGATAGATGATGATGTCTTTGCTGGCTTAATCTAGCAGCAAGAAATTCTATTACTTTTCCTTAAGTGGTAGCTAGGTGTAGCTGGCTACAAGATAACCAAATAATAAAATGAATCAGTGGAAGCCAAAATAGTTCCAGGATGAGCAGATGAGTGATATAGGTCACAAAGTATGGTGTACATTATTATCCACATAAACAACTCCAGTACATAGCTCTTTTTCTCCTCTCTCTCTTGTTTTGCTCTGATCTAATGGAGTAAAATTCTTATACCACGGTAGCCTCTTCCAAAGTACACAGATCTCATGCAATGTCGATTTGATACCAAGAATCAGGGATTTTCATGCTGTTTTGTGGGGAAAACCAACAAAATTTTTGGAAATGATTTCCACTTTGAATCTGTTTTGGTCTGTGGGGTCTTTATTGGTTTTCAAAAAAAAATAAAAAAATTCATCTTTCCCTATGATTTTGTTTCCTTTTGGAAGATTATGCTTCCAAAGTAATTACCTAGGCTTTTGTAGTTCCAATACCATATGCTACGTATTTTCTTTTACATTATCTTAAACTCATTCATATCCCTTCTCTGCATAACATCAAATATTTCATTATACTTTACAGTTTCCATGGATTAGAATGTTTCTTTGGTTTCATCTATTCATGCTATCTTCCATCGGATTTGGGTATTCCCTGTTGCTTGTTTGTATTCCTGTATTGCATGTTGGTTTGCTTGTTTGTTTTATTTCTTTTTTCATTGTCTTGCTTCATCCTGCTTTGTTTAATTTGGGGGATTAGATTTCCGATCGAGGGGCAAGTAGGCCTCCATTTGTTTTTCTTGTTCCTCTTTTTAGTTTCATTATTAATCTTGGATGATTTTATCATGCAATCTTTGTTCGTCCCTCAAGGATAGGGTTCTGTGGATTTTGTGAACCGTAATAGGTGCCTTTTGGTTAATTGATTGCTGTGGTATAGATCTAAATAGGCGGTCTTTAGTGTGGGCTTTTGGTTTTGATCTATGATATTTATGATTGTTGTGGTATAGATCTTAAGAGGCGGTTTTTAGTTTGGTCATTTGGGTTTGATCTATGGTATTTTATGAGATTCATATTAGGGTCGGATTGGGCATTTATGTTGATCATTTGTTTCTTTCTTCTTCTTTGTTGTAGTTGTATCTCCTCAATTTGAGTGGTTTCCGATGGTGGTGTTTTCTGTCGGTTTATCTGACAGTTCGGCAAATCGGTGGTTGAACCGGTGCTTAACTTATGTTTAAATCGTTAATAGACTTTAGAAGTGACGTGTCTTTGGTTGTTTATTTCCGTTTCTTCTATTTTTAAGCTTTTCAAAATTACAAGTGGTATGCCCGTGCGTTGCACGGGTCCATATGAGCACGCCCTTACCCAGTCGATCACGGAACCTAATTTGCCAGTTTTTTGGGCCACCAAAAAACGTGTTTCCTTATCAAATTAAATTCCAAAAGCAAGTATGGGATTTATCTGTTTAGCAAAGCAATTACCACTACTTTTTTTTTGCTTCTTTTTTGACAGGTGCAAAAAAAAAATGGAGATATATGGGCTTATCGACATATTGACAGACAGTCCCTGCCTTTTCTTATGGAGACATCATTGTCCACTAAATAATGTTAATTAGGAACCAAAGTTCGATTTGGAGTATCGTTCAATGACCATCTCCAACGCTTGCTTAGTCAGGCTTTATTTCACTACCACTGATGAGCTTGTCCATTAGGGTGAACATATATTAGGCTACCGATACTATTTTAAATTCTAAGCTGATCTGGATGCCCAAAGAATCAGAGAAATGTTTTTCTTGCCAAAAATCCTTATCAATTGGAAAAGGTTTTAGCCTACACAAATTTATTAACGCCATCTGCGGGAGTCGAACCCACAACTACATGGTTGAGAACCATGTGCTCTTCCATTTGAGCTAAGACAGCCTAATGTAAGTGAGATTTAAAACATTAACAATGCAAATGATTAATGAATCTGCAAAGTTTCAGCCACCAAAATGAGAGTATTTCAGAATTTTATATAAATCAGTAGCATCTACAAATTCAGACCTTCCGTCATCGCTGCCAAAAACCACCAAAAAAGTCTAGGCATTCTAACTCTACAGCATCACCAACGCCGTCACGAAGATATACATTACCTCGGCTCCATATTTCTCTTGTTCATCCTTCGCAGAAAAAAGAAAGATCCCGTCAAAGTTGTGCACTCTTCGTGCTTTGTTTAGATAATTTCCGGTATTTACACCCATTTGCTAATTTTAATGGATTTCCATATAAAAATCACACCTACCGAAGTTTTAATAATCGGAATTGTACAACTATAAGAAAATCGAGCCAATTCGCTTAGGTTAAAAGTATAAACCAAGAATAATAAAACAAAATAGACTGTATTTGAAGGAAACCTTTGTAGTGTTATAAAAATTGGAAGTTAAAATTTCAAAAAGCTTGTTTTTCTGTCATACCAGGTGTATGAGATGTTGATGTTGAATGCAAGGAATTCCATAAAGTTGGCTCCTGGTTGTGAGATGCTAAACGGTTCCTGAATTAGAAGTTGCCCAGCGCTATGGAGCAAATATTGATGTTGAATGCAGGAATTCCTTGAAAATGGCTATGAGATGCGAAACGACTCCTGAACTGGAAATTGGCTAGCCAACGTCTTGCTATAGACCACATCCTGGTTGTTTTATGCCTGAAAGCCCAAACCCAAAATTACATTCAAACCTGTGAGAATCACACAACACACATCCATACTAACAAACGACTCAGATTTACATACACGGGAAAATTGGAATAACTAATAAAGTGAAATTGGTTCAAAGAATCACATATCATGCAAAATTTTAAAACCTAACTTCTAAAAAGAAGCATGTAAGGTTTACAATGCCACCTGTGGGAGTCGAACCCACAACTACATGGTTAAGAACCATGTGCTTTTCCATTTGAACTAAGACAGCAAGTACCATTCCCTAATGTAGGTGGGATTTAGTATAATGAACACCTAGCGCGCAAATGATTAACGGGTAGCAAGAAGAGAGTTGACATCATCTAGGTTATCAGTATCCAAAATCTCAAAAGGCACCTTTCCTTGCACCTCCAAAAAATACAACCACCAGACAGGGGATGTAACGCAAAGAGATAACATCCATTATACTATTCCCAGGCTAGCATTGTAACAACATTTCGTCATAGCAAGACAATTACAAACAATCAATTAAACCCGTTAAAACAAAATGCATTTGGTGAAACATGATAGCAGTACATAAAATCTGTAGAGATGATAAAACGGGAAAAAAAGAAAGATAAAGGAGTCAAGAAGATTAAAAGCAATAGTCTGGCGTGGATAAAAATGCGAAAATAAAGAATTCAATTTTGAATTTAACAAAGAATAATACATTTACTAACCCTTAAGGATAAGGGTTAAGAAGGAGTCCACTGAATTGTCTTAACAGGAGTCCTACCTCCAAAATTGCAGGAAAGAGCATTTGCCAAAAAACCAATGTCTCCTTCATAAGCATCTCCAAGCCCTTCTCTGGAAATAGAAAAAGTACAAATTATGAGTTCTTTATAATATATTAAAAAGCAGTATCGCAGTAAAAAAAGCAAACACGTACAGTCACACGATTGACACTTATGTGGTCATATGGGACACGCCTAGCCATCTACATGTAATATTTCATAAGTGCTTCCCTATCTCCCTCACCAAGCCGTAGATGTCTTCCATCACAATTGCATTTATCTCACTCTCAACAACCCTTTCAGTGAATCCCACACCCTCATTTTGAACCCCCACCTCAATCATTAAAATCAATTTTTCGTGGTTGTTTTTACCATCCCGCGCACTACTAACCGGTTCAAAATACTGAAAGAGCCAATTTCCTATCCCCTTGACGCCTTCTGCATGAAATATTCTTTTACTGAAATAACCCATTTCCACATCCAGTTTCCATACTCCCCCTTACCATTTATGGTAGGTTTTCTTTTATGTTTTCCTCCCTTTCAACAACCAACAGTCACACATTTTAAACACCCATCAGTATTTCTCTTTGCTCTTTTATGTACATGAAACCCGAGTTTTCAAGCATATTCTTTGTAAAACTTGTAAATTTCATTGTCATTATAAAATATTTGACCTTTTAATGGTATGCCAATGTCATGATCAGTTCCATTGCTTCTGGTAACAATATAGTCCACTAATAAAGTCTCGGGCAAGTGACCAGAATATGTTAATTTAGTTTGCGTTTTCATAGAATGGAGTAAGTAAATAAATTAAGCTAACCTTTGTCAGTAGAAGATACATCATGGATTTCTACCATTTTGGTGCTCCAAGAAGAGAAAATCTCTGTTTGATCCAAACCTAACACAATTGTCAAGAACAAACATAAATTGCAGCAAAGGTGAAAGAATCCAACGCACAACTGAACAACATCCGGATAAAATTAAGTATCTAAAAACACATGACACCGTGTCAGACTTGTCACAGCCTGGCTGAAGCAGCCTAGGAACTGAAAATATACTACAAATAAAGTGTTCGGGTTTCATTCATAAGCTACTGCTTCCCATTTACCTAAACAGTGTATAACAATGTGTGAGAAACCAAAGCTATAACTCTAGAATAATGCCCTTGACCAGCCAAATTATTAGGCATCCAGGCAATAAAGTCCAGAAATATGAAACTTTTTAGATGCTTTACAGGAGCCCAAATCGTACCTGGAACAGCCAAAAAAGATCCTTCGCGCTTGCTTTTGCAGCTAGCAGCTAAAAGAACTACGGTATCTCAATATCAGCCGCCGTTCAATTGATCATACCTTGTTCTCTCTGTAAAAACATTTGGTAGTGACAGGATTCTGATTGCAACAGAAACATGAAGCATAAGATGAGCAGATAGTGGGATTCGATCATATTTTGATTGCATATTAGAAACCCTCAAGCACTATTTGGTACATACATGATTCTCATTGCAACTACTCTGCAACATAAACATGAAGCATAAGATGAGCAGATAGTGGGATTCAAAGAGAAAACAGAAAAAACAACTAAAGCAAAAAAGCAATTGCAAACCCACAAAGAGAATTACTGACATTTACTAAACACCTCTATTATGAGATGATTGTAGACGTGATACAGATGGTAAATCTTTGACTGGTTTATTTTGTTTTGGCCTCGCCATGTTTGCCCGAAAGAATCAAGATATGGACATGATTCGGACGGTAAGTATTCTGTAACACAAACAACACAAACATGAAAACAATCAATAAGAACCTTACCTTTGCAACTTATGCCTCACCTTTGAAACCTGTAATTGTTGACAGCAAAAAAAAAACAATCAATAAGAATAAGATACCTTTAGGGTTATTTTAAGCTGTTAAAAAAAACCAAGAGATGAAATCTAATGAAAGCAAAGAGCAAAATATGTAAAGGAGTACATATGCTTTTGAATTAGGATCTTAAGTAATTGGACGACCGATCGGAGGGAGGGAGGCCTTTATAGGATGGTTCTTTGATTTCTGTCAGTCCCATTTTTTTGTCATCAAATTGAGTTTTTTTTTAAAAACAAAAATTTCTCGAAATTGATCGATTTTAGGTCGTTTTCCTTCGGATTTTTTGTGCTAACTAGATCTTAACAGCTACACCTTCAATAAATTGAAAGAAATTTCGTGAAATTTGATTCATGGTCGACCAATTTCGAGATTGGAATTTCAATCACAACAAAGTATTGAAAAAACCTTAATTTTATGATTTTGATTCATCTTAGTCGTTTTCTCTTCAAAATTTTTCTATTGTGTCTTTAATAATTGTTATTACTAAAATGGGTTGAAATAAATTTCGAATTATTTGATGGATGATCAAAGAATTTTGAGATTCAAATTTACCCAGAAAAACGGGTGAAGAAGATGGAGTCGTGGGTCGGGTCGGGTACGATTTAACCCGTGAACTGTATAATACTGGAACGTTTATAATCGTTCCTGATTTGTAACGCTTATAATCGTTGTAAATGGTATGAGTAACGAAAAAAAGGTTGTTTTTCCTTCTTCTTTGGTCGTCCCCCACCGTGACAACGGTTATCTAGTATAACTAAACCTCCAGTGTGATGGCTCTTGTAAGATACTAAGGAAAAAATATTTAACCCCAGGAACCTGTTTGGGAATCAGTACTGGCCATAAAAGCGAAAAAAAAATTGAATCAAACAAAAGAATAATAATTTACCAAAACCCTTGATTGACAAAAATCGCACCCTAAATTAAAGAATCACAATCGGGATTCTTGATTGATGTAGTATTTTGTTTTCCCCTTGTATTCTTGATTGTGTATTATTTTGCTTTTCCCTTCCTAAATTCCTAAATTCATTAATTAGATAGATCAGGCAAAGACATGGGTGTAAAAGATGTCAGGCAAAGACATGGGTGTAAAAGATGATTTAAAAGTTGATGTGTACAAAAATAGATTACCTTGAGTATCATCAGTAGGTAGATCTTGTTCAGATGGTTTTTGAACCCGTGAGATAGAGAGTCAGAGACTCAGAGAGAAGAGAGGCGAGATGGAGAGTCAGGGAAGAGAGGCGGAAAGGAAGAGAGCTGGGGAATTTAGTTTAGGGTTATATTAGTTTTCCGTAAATATTTGAGGAAAATATTGCAAATTTCTCTCATTGGTTATATTTTTTTGGGAAAATTAATAAACTACCCTAACAATATTATCCACTTTCTAAAATAGACCCCGTTTTTTTCAAAATATATAAAGTAGGCTCACCGTCAGCAAAGTTAAAGGGCCCCATCAAAATGGTCAATCTGTACTGACTTTGACCAATTCAGGTACCCAAAATTACTAAGATGTCCTTAAACCCACTATTCTTATCTACATCCTAACACGTATCATGGTAAAATACACCTGCCCAAATACACAACTCATTAGGTTTTCTTATTTTGTTTTTCCTCTCCATCTCTCTCGACGAAAACTCCCTCTCCGTCGCTCTGAAATCAGATTAGATTAGGGTTTGATTATTTTGGATGTTTGATGGTTTTCGATGATTGAAAGAAGAAGATATGTTTGTTTTTCGTTCTTATCTACTGTGAACATGAAGATATACGTATAGGGAAAGAAGAATGCGGTTTCCAGGTAATTTTCCCCCTTTCAGGTAGGGTTTTTGTTGTATAAGATATATTGGTATGACTATGGTTTATTTTGATGATTTCGCATGATCGTTTTAGTGATTAGTTTAGTTAGACTTTTCAACAATTAGGATTTTCTGCAAATTAGGAATTTCAGCGATTTTGAATTAGGGATTTCTGTAATTCGGGTTTTATACGATTTGGGTGTTCTGCAATTTGGGTTTTATACAATTTGGGATTTGCAATTTGAGTTTTATACAGTTTGTGATTTCTGCAATTAGAAATATATTCAATTAGGGATTTCTTTAATTTGGGTTTTATGCAATTTGGGATTTCTGCTATTTGGGTTTTATGCTATTTGAGATTTCTACAATTAGGGTTTTCTGTAAGTGATAGTATGGTTGACTGTTGATTTATGGCATATCAGTTTGCTTGGTCCAGATAGAAACTTGAGATGCATACTGTCTAAGTTTTCTTATGGTAGTAGCTCCTTTTGCTGCTCTTCTGTTACTTTCAGTTTGTTATTGATAGTATGGTGTTAATCATGGCATATCAGTGTTCATGGTAGTATGGTTTCTGCAATTAGTGCTTTAGCTAGTGTTTTGTTTACAGAGTTCATCGTAGTATTGTTGAGTGTGTTTACAGAGTTCATGGCATATCAGTGGCATTTTAATGACTTGTGTTTGATCATTTATGTTTGTTGAGGCATATCAGTGCCATTTGAATTACTTGTATTTGTTCATTAATGCTTGTTGAGGCATATCAGTGTCATTATTATGACTTTTGTTGTTCATTTGTGTTTCAGTGTTCATAAGATGAGGCATATCAGTGTGTTTGTTGATGATACAAAGAAGACTTGTGTTTTTGGAGGTGTCAAGCAGAAATTAACACAAGCAAAGGGAAATGTTAAGAAGACAAAGAAGTAAATGTTTCTTTGTAAGATTTTATCTAGTATTTGAACAAATATCCAGTATTTTTCATGGTTTTATAAATGAACAATGAATGTAAATGGTTTTTATGACAGTCTTGAAATCTTGAAACAATGATCATAATGCAATGTGATTTTCATAGTTTTTGATGTTCATTCTTGCATAAATAGAGCTTCACTGGTTTATATACAAACAAGGAAGAAGAAGATAGTTTAGGTGAGGTTAAACATGAGCCGTCAGATCGTCAAAAAATAGGTGAAACATGAGTCATCAGTCCTAAAAGATAGTGTATGTTCACACATGTAATGAGTCCTGATCCGAGTCGGATCTGATCAACAAGGGTTAACTCGGTCAGATGAGTTTGAGGACAAACTTGTCTTTTGACATCATATTTAACTGCCACGTATACAGTTAACTGCCGTTACTGTTTTATTCAAAAAAATGGGTCAAGCAGAGGCTACTTTATATATTCTGAAAATAACAGGGTCACTTTAAGAAAGAGAATAAAAAAGAGGCCTACTTTATTAAAAATCCCTATTTTTTTTAGGTGGGGTCATAAACTCCAAGAATTGAGAGAACTCCCTACTTTTAATCTCAGTTAAGTAAAACATTCTGAAATTATAGGGTTTAATATGAATAATTTTTTTTTAAAAAAAAAAAAAAATTAATATATAATTGCAGAAAGTAAGGTTTAAGTTGCAAAATTTTCAGTATGGTTCTTTTGAAAATGGGTTGGTTTCCCCTCCTGGTACTCCTGTTTCGGTAGATGAAATTATCTCAGACATTGCGGAAAGATCTGTGGAAAGGGTTAAGGAGGCTACTCAGGTATACTCATCTTCCTTGGCTTCTTCTTTCTCTTATTATCTCTGACTTGCTGTCGTTCTCTTTACTTTTGATGTGCATTTCTGCTCTCTCTTTCTGCTCTATTCTTTTTCTTTTAAGTTTGGAAATACTGAATCCCTTGGCAGTGATTTTTGGTTTATTTTTTTCTTTTCCTTTTCTTTTTTGTATATTCCTGCTTTGGAATATGAAAGTGTTAGCTTGGAACGTACAAGGGTGTGGAAAAAAAAAAGAACTAGACAACACCTTAAATTCTTAATTGACTCTGAAAAACCTGAAGTGCTTTTTCTTTCTGAAACTCATTCTTCAAGAGCTAATCTCAGAAATGTGCTGTCTCATTTTCCTAATACTTTTTTTGTGGATCCAATTGGGCAAAAGGGTGGTCTGGCTATTGCTTGGGTGGATGGTCTTCATTTTGATATTGTTCATTCTAACTCAAATATGATAAACATTTTGATCAAAAGAAATTTTGCGGAAACTGAGTGGTTGTTAACTGCTTTTTATGGTAATCCCTATGTTGCTGCTCGTTTACCTGTGTGGGAATTTTTGGATGAAATTGCTGTGAGGGTAAACCTTAAAAGGATTCCTTGGATAGTTTTAGGAGATTTTAATCAGATTTTTTGTCAAGAGGATAAGCAAGGATGGGCCCCTTTTAATGCTACTCAGGCTAAACCTTATATAAGAATCCTTAACAGAGCTGCATTAGAAGATATAGGGTTTGAAGGGTACAGGTTCACTTGGAATAATCACAGAGAATTAGGTCTAAATATTCAGGAAAGGATAGACAGAGCCACGGCTAATGCTGACTGGCAATGCCAATTTCCAAATGCTATTTTAAAGATACTCACACCTCTAGGTTCAGACCATTGCCCATTACTCCTGCTTCTTGACCCTCTGAATTGTGTAGTAGCTCCTCCTTCTTTTAAATTTTTTGATACTTGGCTTAAGGAGCAATCTTGTTTAGATGTCATTCATAATTCATAGAATTCTTTTTATATTGATCCTACTGTTTCTTTATTGGAAAATTTAGAAAATGTGAGCAACAACCTGCTTATTTGGAAAAGAAATGTTTTTGGTCTTCCTACAAAAAAAATTAGGCTTCTCCTGAAGGATATTGATAGGTTATCTGTTGTTAGTCCTAATAGTTCAGTAGCTCTAAACATAAACACTAAATTAAGAGAGCTTGATAAGCTCTATGACTCTGAGGAAGCTTTAGCTAAACATGTATCTAGGGATAATATAATAAACTTAGGAGAAAAAAATACTAAATATTTTCATTCTATTACTCTAAAAAGAAGGAAAAGGAATCATATTGATAGCTTAATTGATAGTAATGGTTCTCCTAGTAAGGATAAAGATGTTATTGCAACTATTTTGAAAAATTACTTTGTTGATTTGTTCTCTGAAACTCCTTTAAATGATAATCCTGATGTCTTTAATGTTGTCTCTTCTGGTATTTCTGTTAATGATAATGATAGCCTTATGTCGATCCCTACTCATGAGGAGGTGTGGGATATTGTTAGGAAATTTAAGCCTAATAAGTCAACTGGACCCGATGGTTTTCCTGTAAGTTTTTTTAAACATAATTGGTCCTTAGTTGGGGATCAATTGGTTCAAACAGTGCAAAACTTTTTTACTTCAAAGAAACTGAACCCTGATTTGAATAAAACCTATCTTTTTTTGATACCTAAGTGCTCTCACCCGAAGTCCCCTGCTGATTTTAGACCCATTGGTCTTTGTAATACTCCTTACAAAGTTATTACTAAATTACTAGCCAATAGAATGAAACTTGTTCTTCAGCATATCATATCTCCTTTTCAATCTTCTTTTCTGCCTAATAGGCAAATTCAAGACAACATTATTATAGCCCATGAACTTGTTTATACTTCAAAAAAGAAAAAAACAAAAACTGGGGCTCTAGGCGTTAAGATTGACTTATCCAAAGCTTTTGATAGAGTGAGTTGGTCTTTCCTTCTGAAATCTATGAAAGCATTAGGTTTTTGCTCTGATTGGTGTGTGCTTATTGAGCAATGCATTTCTACTTCTTCTCTTGCGGTTTTACTGAATGGTAATCCTGGTTCTTTCTTTCACCCAACTAGGGGTATTAGGCAAGGAGATCCTTTATCTCCGTATGTTTTTCTTATATGCATGGAGGTTTTTTCTAGGCTTTTGTTGCATGAGCAATCAGGAAATAACATTTCTGGAGTCAAAATTTCTAGAGACAGTAAACCTATTAACCACCTTGTTTTCGCAGATGATTGTCTGCTGTTCACTAAGGCCAATTTGCCTAGTTGTAGACACTTACTGGCTACTATTGAGAAATTCAGTAATGTCTCGGGTCACCTAATAAATTTTACTAAATCCGGTATCTTTTTTAGTAAAAAAGTGCATCCTAGGTTTCAAAACATTATGTCTAAAATGCTTAAGATAAAGAAAATTAGTCTCACTGATTCCTACTTAGGTGCTCCTTTATTCATTGACAAATCCAAACTGAAAACTTTTGATTTTATTGTTAGTAAAATGGATAAGAAGATTCAAGGTTGGTCTAGCAAGATCCTAGCCCAACCTAGCAGATTCACTTTAAATAAATCTGTTTTGTCTAGTCTACCTGTTTTCCTCTAGTCTACCTGTTTTCCAAATGGGTTGTTTCATGCTTCCCTCTGATATAGCAAAAAAAATCGACTCTATTCAGCATGATTTCTGGTTAGGTAAGCATGCAAATGCTAAGGGTTACTACCCAAAATCTTGGGGTTTTCTGTGCAAACCTATTCATCAGGGGGGTTTAGGTTTCAAAGACACTAGGAAAATGAACTTGGCAATGATTGCAAAAGTGGCATGGAGAATGATTGAGCAGCCTGATGCTTGGTGGGCTGCTATTTTAAAATCTAAATATTTTTATAAGTTTTCTGTTTTTAAAGTTAAGAAAAACTCTAGGGATAGTTGGATTTGGAAATGCCTTAGAATAGGAATTGCTTTAGTTCATAAATACTCATGTTGGGAAGTGGGGGATGGAAAATCCATAAATATTTGGTCTGATAACTGGATTCCAGGGCTATCCGATACTCTGGAAAACCTAGGTTTCTCTCCTTCAAATTCTATAACACTGGTTGAAGATTTATTTGAATCATCAACACATCAGTGGAATTTTGCTACCATTTTTGACTTGTTCTCCTCTGAAATTGCACAGCTTATTATCCAAATTAAATTACCTGCTTTCGATTCAAACTGTAGTAATCATGATAAAATTAGATGGAAACTTACTGATAATGGCATTTTCACTGTTAAAAGCCTTTATGCTAAGCTTAACACTATTGAACCTATTAACAAGGATACTGCTACTTTCTGGAAACACTTTTGGAGATTAAATATCTCTCCTCGCATTAAGATTTTCCTGTGGAAATGTCTTAATAATGCTTTGCCCATCAGAAACAAACTAGGAAAACATATGAATTACATTCCTAAAACATGTATCTTTTGTAATGCTGAAAGCGAAACAATAAGGCATTTATTTTTTGATTGTGCTTTTGCTAAGTCTATCTGGCTTCTTCCACCTATGGCTGGTATGGACTATAAGCTTAATGCATCTTCCCCATTTCTTGAGTTCTATAATGCTTGGATCAATAGTGCAGGGGACATGACAGGAATTGAAGTGGCGGCCACTAAGTGCTGGCACATATGGAAAGAACGGTGTAACCGTATCTTTCAAGAGAAACAAATCACCATCTTGCAACTGTCCTTGATCATTCAGAGATACATGGCTTTTTGGGACTCTGAATCTTTAATCAAGTCTCCAAACAATAATCTTTCTGTGTTACATAATTCCCTGAATCTTCTAGAATCTGACTGGTCTATACCAGAGCACTCTCAATTGAAAATAAATTTTGATGCTTCTTGGATTTCTCAGAACTCTGTTGCAGGCTTTGGACTAATTCTCAGGAATTTTGAAGGTAAAGGAATTGAAGCCAAGTCAGGGATTTTCTGGGCATCCAGTCCAGAAGAAGCTGAAGCTCTAGCCATGCTAAAGGCGGCTCAGTGGGCAAGGGAATTACTGCTTAAGGAATTTTGGATTGAAGGCGATTGCAAGAGGGTGGTAGAGTTTGCACAAGACAAAGCTGGGCTTCTACAATGGCAAAACCAAAGTATCACAAGACAGGCAGTAAATCTAGTTGCCCCATGTACAAAGTTTTTGGGTTTTAATTTTAAGTCAAGGGGATCTAATCAAGTAGCAGATAAGTTGGCAAAGGAGGCTAGAATCTCATCACTGCATCAACACTGGAGTGAAGTTATGCCAAGTTTTCTACGGACCTTCCTTGATCTGGATATTAGTAATGTTGCTAAGTCAAACGGCCAAACCTGTTTTTCCCTGGTTTTCCCTAACTTACAAATACTTAGTTTAAATTCTGCAAGTAAATTTACCTTTCATCCATCTAGTCAATTTCTTCCACCTGTAACCTTAACTAACCCATTGGATATGCAACCAACTAAGGCAACCTGTGCCACAGTAGGGACTTCCAATGTTAGTTAAATTTCCCTATTAATATATGAGTCGATTCACAAAAAAAAAAAAAAAAAACAACTCCAGTACCTGTACTGTCCATGGGTACGAGAAAGCATAGGAAGTTGAGCATTTTCTTTTGCCATCTTAAGCAAGGCTCTAATCACATCATCCATGACATGTAACATCACCATATTCAAGGCTCCTTTTACCATCAATGCATGAGCTAAGAATTAATCAACTTAAAAGATCCAACGGCTAAGAGTTAGCATGTCGTAGCCGTTGGATTTTCCGAGATTAAAACGCAGCCGTTCGATGAAGGTGATTTCCGAAAAAAAAATTCCGTCACAACTTCCAGACGTTTCACATGAACTGACTAATTTACCCCTCCGCATTTTTTTATTTTTCGCTAGCTTCTACGTAATAATATGAGATTGTGAAGGGTACATACGTAAACAATTATCTCTCCCTTTTT
The DNA here is from genome assembly GCA_023529015.1 of Papaver nudicaule. Taxonomy (NCBI): domain Eukaryota; kingdom Viridiplantae; phylum Streptophyta; class Magnoliopsida; order Ranunculales; family Papaveraceae; genus Papaver; species Papaver nudicaule. Next base: position 3,884 of record JAJJMA010186373.1, on the reverse strand, counting down.
AATGCAAGCAACCTTTGTTAAAGCTTAGGTGTCCGTAGCCGTTGGATCTTTTAAAAATTAAAACTCAGCCGTTAGATTAGAGAAATTCCGGAAAAAAAATCCGTCACAACTATCATACGTTTCACATGAACTGACGAAGTTACCCTTTTATAGATTTTGATTTTTCCGCTGCCTCCCACATAATAATATAAGAATTTGAAGGATAAATTCGTAAAGTGACGTTTAGCTATAAATCAGTCGAAGAACTAATTTTCTCTTCCTTCTCTCGACTCTTCTTCTACCTCCTCTCTATCTCTCAGAAACCTGAAATCTCCATTAAAGATTTTATGAGAAAATCAACTTAGAACTCACTTTAAGAAATGAGCATGAGTTTTTAGATAATTTCTCCTTCTTCACCTTTCGACCTCCACTTATGTTTTATTTTTTAATCTTCTTCTACATAACTAATTTTCTTCTGTGAACAAAAACATGGATTCCATGGATGAATTCAGGGGCGGAGCCAGGAGATGTTGTTGTGGGTGCGACATTATTGCGGCCGTAGGCCGCAAAAAAAAAAGTTAGATGTTTTCTATATTCCCGAGGAATGAACAGTAAATAAAACCGTTGCGGCACTTGCGAAACGGTTGCGGCACTTCAACATTTGTGCTGCTACTATGAACTCGTTTTGAAGGCGATGATGCTACATCTTCATCTGACTTCCTTTTGTAGTATTTCAACATTGCATATATCAACTGCAAGTATCATAAATTCACCATAGCTACATGAGACACATCACAATTGGATATAGTTTATAAAAACACAGTTGAATACACACAGTTGGATACAAATATACACAAACAGTTGAACACAAAAACACACAAACATTAAAACACACAATTGATACAGTTAAGAACACACAAACACAGCTGAATATACACAGTTGAATACACACAAACAAGATGAGTATCTACTTACCCAGTTCACAGATTACAGAGCTAGTGCCTAGTGTTGCCCATAGACAGTTGAATACACACAAACCCTAACCTAGATCCCTTTCAAATTCAATTAAAGTTAAAGATAAGGTATTCTTTTGCAATATAGATCGATGTGTATCCGTAGAAACCTTAAATCGTGATGATCAATTAATGAATTTCGGATTAATCATACTTTTGATTTTGAAAACTAGCAAAACCCTAACTTTAAATAGCATTAGCCAACCAAATTCCAGTATAACTAAACATAAAATTGATTTAAGGGAAAGAAATGTTAAGAAATTACCCTATTATGGTTCAATTTTTAGTGAAAGGTCGACCTTGATCATCTGCAATCTCTGATTTCTCTACACAGAGACACTGGTAAAGTAAAGAAGAAACGAAAAAATGTGGGTTTTCGATTTGTCCTGTCGGGAATAAGAGAAGTGTTTTTTATTTTATTCTTTGATTTTTTTTTCTCTTTATAACTTTGCACCCATAGTCAGTTTTATTTACCAAATAACCAACATATCCTAACTAAAACTGAAATTGCTGTGGGTGCATCAGAACCCAGATGAACCCACCTGGCTCCGCCCCGAGATGATTTCATCGTTTAATCGTACTATTACGACACCAGGTTAGTTGATTTGTGTACTGATTAATCGCCATAATCAAAGTTATGGAAAAACTAGGGTAAATGTTCATTGTTACAAATTAGGGCAAATTGATTGTAGGCTGGAATTTTTCTTCACCGTTGCAAATTATGCCCAACACTGTCTAATTCGAATTGACATTAGATTTTAGGTTTGAATTTTGTTCTACCTTTACAAATAATAGTGTCTAATTCAATTTGGCATTAGGTTTTAGGTTTGAATTTTTATTTCATTGTTACAGATTCTGAAATAGGGTTACGTGAATCATTATAATTTGGGTCTCCTCAACTCAATTCTATAGGTTTCAAAATTTTATAGATATTTTGATATTTGCATTTGGATTTACAAACAATAGAGATGAAATGCCTCCGAAAATTGTTCCACCACTCGGAGAGATATGATGACTGACTTGAAGATCGGCAAGATACTGAAAGAGAATTGAGGTGTCGTGTTAATTGTCAAGAAAACATGGCAAATGAGGAGAAATCACTACAAGATGAAGAGAGATGCTGAAATGAAATTAGGGGCACTACTTTAAGAAAGATTTTTTCTTCTATACAACATAGTTAAGCCAGCATTTCGAATGGGCACATATTATAAGTCAATATTCATGGATTTTGAAGACATTGATAGATGAATGACTAATAAGTACTGGATTAGAGCCATGGGCGGAGCCAGGGGTTGACTAACCCTGGCTGTAGCCCCCAAAAATCCTATAAAACTCTACTATTTGATAAATCCACCCCTTTATAAAAATTATTTTCATATTTAGCCCACCAGATTTATGAGTTTAGTCCACTACATCTCTCAAAATATATTTTTAGTCCACTAAATATTTACCATTTAGCTCATGAAATGTATTAATTTTGTGTTTACATATTTAATAATTAAATTTTAGTCCACAACTCTGTGTTTACATTTTTTTAGTCCACTTATATATAGAGTATATATAATGTAGTCCCAATTTTCATTCTTTTTATGTATCATAATCTCTAAGTCTCTATATTCAAACTAAAAAATAGCCTAAACTTGGATGAAAATCGTTGGGGTCAAGGTAATACATGTTTACTTGTATATTGTGTACTAACTAGTTATCAAGAGGCGTATACTAGGAAAAAAATTGTTGGCCGGTAACACTCAAAAAATTTTGGCGGCCTACGGCCGCCAAAGTCGCCAAATTTTTTTTAGCCCCCCTTTAGGAATTTCTGCCTCCGCCACTTTAGAGCCTTATCCATGAGATAGCTACATTAGTAATATTAAAAGAATTGCAGATGTAGTTGCACTATTGAAAGTCTCACATACGCAATGACGTTGTCACGAGATGGTGCCTAAGTGTTGAAAAAGTTCGAAGTCACGCAACTCAGGTGGTAGTAATCCCTCATACTCAGGTGAATCTCTTTTCTATAATACTGTTTTAGCATTTGCGCGCACTCATTTTTTTTCGATTTCTCATGCTCTTATTATACGCTAAAGTTTATTGCGTCGACAATTTTTAAATGTACTAATATATTACATACACCATTCTATCAAACTCTATAGATTTGAGTTTGGTGAATCAGATATATTTACATCCGGGAGACGTACTTGACATGTAATTGAAAATAAAAAACCTCACATATAGCACTGTTAGTTGCTAATCCCAATTTCATATTGTTTTTGAGAAGTAGGCATATCTACGACATGTGTTGTCCTCTTTGGGTTTCTTTGTGCTGCTTAACCAAATGTACACTGACACCCAGCGTAGATTACTTAGCAAATCCGACTCAAACATTGTCAGGGTTTTGCACTTCAAATACCTTCTGGTCAGACAATGTTCCATTACTTTACATGGTTACTTTCATAGTTGTTCTAATTGGTTGATCAAGAACAACGTAGAATCTCGGACAGACTTCACTTCATTCTCTCTTCTTCTGGTTTGCTCGCTTGAGAATCTTAAGCATTGCTTTTTCTGTTTTTAATATTGAAATTTCTGTTTGCACATCTTGCACGTGTTGCACGAACACTGTGTTCGAGAGGGACAGCTGATATCTCTTTTAATGGTTGTCATTTTCTTGATTCTGTAGGGGTTTGAGAAGACCAGCTTTTACCGACGTGCAACACACGTGCACTCAACTTGATGGCAAAAGGAGCCTTGAACATGGAAAAATTCAAGTTCCTGGATGGAACATAGCACACAACACTAGTTTAATAAAAACCACAAAGTTGAAAGCAACAAGAAGCTAAGAATCACGCATGAAACTGGAGAATAAAAGCGTTATGGGATTACATTTGGACTGCAGCA
>JAJJMA010186369.1:0-14565 GCA_023529015.1 Papaver nudicaule | reverse complement strand
ACTCACAGTCTGTGCGCAGCTGAAGACAGTGAGTTTGTTCCTTAGAAAGTTGAATCTTCTAGTTGACAGTGGCTTAGTCAGAATGTCTGCACGCTGATCCTCAGTACAGATGAATCTAACAATCAGCTTCTTCGCAGCTACTAACTCTCTTACAAAATGAAATGCTATCTCAATATGTTTCATCCTATTATGAAATACTGGATTTTTAGTTAAGTAAGTGGCTCCCATATTATCACACCACAGAACAGGAGGAGAAGAGACAGAAAAACACAACTCTGACAGAAGACTTTGGAGCCATAACACCTCTGAAGTAGCATCAGCTAATGCCATGTATTCAGATTCTGTACTTGACCTTGAAACACACTTTTGCTTTCTAGAGCACCATGAAATAAGATTTGGACCAAGAAAAATTGCCATTCCTGTAGTTGATCTTCTGTCAATTGCATCACTAGCCCAATCAGCATCACAATAAGCCTGAATATGCAAAGATGTAGCTTTTCTAAATTGTAAACCTTTATCTATAGTACCACTGAGATACCTGAGAATTCTCTTCACTGCACTCCAATCATCTTCTGTAGGAGACTGCATCTTCTGACATGCCTTACTCACAGCAAAAGAAATGTCAGGTCTTGTTATAGTAGCATACTGTAAAGCTCCAACTGTGCTTCTATACAAAGTAACATCAGAAAATAGTGTAATGTTCTCAGTTATTTCAGCAGAAGGAACTGACATAGGAGTAGTTACAGGTTTAGCATTTTCCATTTTTGCTTTCTTCAACAGATTAATGATATACTGTTTTTGACTCAAATGCAAACCAACAGAATCATATTTAGCTTCAATGCCCAAGAAGTATGACAGCAAATTCTTTTCCTAAAGAATCCAGAGTATCTTGAATAACAGTTGCACTACTTCCAGTTATCAAAATATCATCAACATACACAAGTATATACACACACTGATCAGCAGTTATCTTGAAGAATAAAGATGTGTCTGTCTTAGAAGCTTGAAACCCTTTGCTAATTAGAAAAGTACTTAATCTTTCAAACCAGGCCCTTGGAGCCTGTTTAAGACCATATAAAGATTTTCTGAGCTTGCAAACATGATTAGGGAAATCCTTGTTAACAAAACCCCAAGTGGTTGTTTCATGTAAACTTTTTCCTTTAAGAAACCATGTAAAAAGGCATTCTTCACATCTAATTGTCTGACATCCCATCCTTTGTAAAGAGCAATAGATAACATAAGCCTAATAGTGATTGGTTTCACCACTGGGCTAAAAGTATCATGAAAATCAATTCCATGAACCTGTTTATGACCTTGTGCAACTAGTCTAGACTTGTTTCTCTCATGTGAACCATCAGCATGTGTCTTGACTCTGAATATCCATTTACACCCAATTAAATGTTGTCCTTCATAAGGAACATACTCCCATGTTCCACTGTCTATATGAGCATTGATTTCATCAACCATAGATGGTTGCCAACTAGGGTCTTTAATAGCTTGTGAAAAAGATGTAGGAGTAAGAAGATCTGTTTCTTCACTATCAAGTTGAACAGAGTATATTTTAGGCTTGTGGATGCCTAACTTAGATCTAGTAACCATGTTATGAAGGGAATTTGAAGGTGGAATAACAGGGATTTCAGGTTGTTTTTCTGAGACAGGCAATGAAGAGATTTGATCAAGCTCATTTGAAATAGATGCAACAGAGGATGGAACAACAGTAGTACTTGTTGTGAGAGGATGTGTATTAGGTTCAGTCATAAAAAGAGATGTATAAGGGAAATCTGTCTCATCAAAAATAACATTTCCAGAGACTATGATTTTGTTTGTAATAGGATTGAGACATCTATAACCTTTATGCATGAGACTATAACCTAGAAATATACACTTGACAGATCTGTTTTCAAGTTTATGAGCATTGAATGACAGGGATAACATGCACATCCAAATATTTTGAAAGAAGAATAATCAAGAGATGTATTGAAAAGTATATCAATGGGAGTTTTATCATGAAGAACTTTGGATGGTAGTCTGTTGATGATATAATTGGAGGTTTCACAAGCATAAGACCAATATGATAAAGGTAAAGAAGCATGATTAAGAAGAGCAAGAGCAGTATCAACAATGTGCCTATGTTTTCTTTCTGCAGAGCCATTCTGTTGATGAGCATGAGGACATGATACTCTATGAAGTATACCACAAGATTCCAAATAAGTTGAGACATTTCTATACTCACCACCCCAATCAGATTGCAGGCATTTTATTCTTCTATCAAAAAGATTCTCAACTAATTTCTTGAACTTGATAAAAGAATTTAGTACTTCAGATTTATAAGCTAATGGGTATAACCATGTAAACTTACTGTAAGCATCTATAAAAGATACATAGTATCTATATCCATTGACAGAACATACAGTAGACACCCAAACATCAGAATGTATCAAACCCAATGGACCAAGCACTTGTGTTGAAGATTTTGGATAAGGTAGTGCATGTGATTTTGCCAACTGACAATCAGAACATATGGATGCTTCTAAATGTGATGACAGAGAGCTATCTATTGAAGATATAACATGTTTTAGAGTTCTGAAAGCAGGATGTCCTAATCTTGAGTGCCAATCTGTCTGTAATTCTTTTCTGCAAGTAAAGCTGTCTTAAATGTCTCAATATCAAAGTTTAGATCATATAAACCATTCTGCATTCCTCCTTTAAGCAATATCCTCTTAGTAACTAAGTCTTTGACATAAAAGTGATAGGGATGAAACTCAAAGAAACAATGATTGTCCCTTGTAAATTTATGAACAGATAGCAAATTCTTAGTTATAGATGGAACATGCAGGACATCATTTAAGGTTAAAGTAGTAGTAGGAGAAGTAAAAGAAGCTGAGACAATGTGTTCAATAAGCAAACCTGAGCCATTTCCAACTCTGACACGTTCAGAACCATCATACTGAGAATGCATATTGAGATTGGCCAAATCAGAGGTAATATGGTGAGTTGCTCCAGAGTCAGGTACCCAATTTGTGTGTGAAGTTGATTCTCCCTGAAAAGCTGCATAAGCTTCTGGTTCTAGAAACCAAGTATCATCATAATCATAAAATCCTTCAGTGAAAGCATTATGAGCTTGAACAGAGGAATCATAAGAAGGTCTATGATATCTGTATCTACATTCAACATCAGAATGTCCTTCTTTCTTACACAACTGACAACAAATGTAATAGTCATATCTCTGAGCAGGAGGATAGTAATTTGGTGGATAAAAGTTATTGTTGTGTCTTGGAGATCTCCCACCACGAAAACCACCTCTAAACTGAGATTTACCACGAAATCCACCTCTATTTGGAGCTCTGAATGAACCTCTATATCCAAAATTAGATGTAGAACCTCTAGAATAGCCTTGATCATAATTCCAATCATAATTAGAATTGTAACCATTTGAATTAAATCCTCTTGAGTGATTGGAATCAGGATGAGAAGTATGCTGTGGATGAACAACATTTGCAGAAGATGTACTCAAATCCGGATTATCACTTGTATCCTGCATTCTAGATTCTTCGGCAAGAAGCAAACCAAGTAATTCATTGGAGGTAATTGGATCTGATTTCTTCAATATGAGTATTAACATAAGTAATAAAGGAATTGTACTCAGATGGCAATCCATGAAGAATATGATAAACCAAATCCTCATCTGGAACTTTCCTATCAATTTGCGCTAATTGATGTGTAAGAGATCTTGATTTATTGAAGAAACTGATCATTGAATCACTGCCTTTCTTCAGATTATGTAATTCTGACTTCAATTGCATGAATCTAGATCTGACAGTAGCATTATAATCACTCTCCAGTGATTTCCAAACGTCATTTGAAGCAGATAATAACCAAGATAGAATAGCTTGATCTTGATTCAACCAGGCTATATAAGCAGGATTAACAACAAAACCAAATGAAGCTTCTTCTTTACTTGTTGATGTAGATTCTTCAACTGGTGATTTAAGATACTTGATCGGACAAACAAATGAACCATCAACAAACTTGAACAGATCATAACTTCTTAGTAATTGAACAATTTTTTATTTCCAAATCGCATAGTTTGTTGATTCGAGTTTGGAAGGGGGTTTGAAATTAAGAGGTATATGTGTATGAATTGAACTGGAATCAGGATTTACCATTGTTATATGAAGATAGCTTCGATTTGGAGAAGAGAATTAAAAACCCTAATAATGGATCGATAAGTCTGATACCATATTAGATTTGCAATGAATATTATTTTTCAATTCTTCTCAAAAGAGAAAGAGGAAAGTACAAACACCTTTAGAGCATCTCCAATAGTGGGTCTAATTTTATTTTTTCTATGCCACATCGGATTTAAGACCTCTATTTAACAAAAATTCATCTCCAATAGTAAGGTCCTCAAAATTATGAGTCATGGCATGGCAACCAAAAGGTCTTAAAGAAAGTCTTATTTAGACTTTCTGTTAGACCTCCATGTCATTAATATAATTAATTTTTCCAATTTTATTTATGGTTTATACCAATAGAAAAAAAGAGAAGCAATATATTTATTTCATTAATCATATCCATATACAAAATCTAAGGGTTAAGACCTTGCACTATTGGAGATGGTTTTTGAAACAAAAAGTTTTATAACGTAAACCCTGCTAAATGAAAGTCTAAATAAGACCTCCACATAGGATTTTTAGCACTCACTGTTGGAGATGCTCTTATAGAGCAGGTGTAAAACAACCGACAACAAACACAGGTGGACAGCTGTCCAAAACATAACTAGAAAACAGTAAATGCAATCCAACGGATAGAAACAATAAAGACAGATAGACAATGATTAAATGAACGACTAATAAAGAGAACAACAGCAGATATTTATTGCTGCTTAACACCAAGCAATCAAGAAGGAGAAGAAGTTGGAGCTCAATTCAAGGTAATTTTGTTGTGGCTTTGATGGGGATTCTCTGGGTTTGAGGTTGGTGACTATACAAGGGAGTTGTGGAGTCTGGTGTGTTGAATGAATTAAAGGGTTTGTCTGTTTGGGTATGGAGTGTGTGTTGTTTGTGATGACTTTTGTAGGGAAGGAGAAATCTGTGGGTCAGAAGAAAACAACCGAGTCACCTACTGCCAACACTAGCTCATGCTCATAAACTGTTTGATAAAGCACTTGAAACAGAATTTTGAAGATACAGCAAAAGAAGAAAAATGGGTTGGTTCTGACGGTGGTTTGGAGTTCACATTTTGGCAATTCAAGGCAGTCAGAAACAAGAGTTGATGTTGATTATTTGAAGGAAAAAAATGGTTTAGCTGGTTGAGCTACAGAGTGGTTTGATGCTGCTATTTTGTGTGATTTTGGGTCACATGATGGCTAGATAATCAGCTAACTATGGGACTGTTGCAATGGGATTCTGTTGAGTTTGTGTTTGTGTGGTTGTGATGAATGAGTGTCTTGCAGGAGAGTATGTTTATTGGGTGCAGGGAATTGAAGAGAGCTGGTGCTCTAGGTACTGGAATCAAGCTCACCTAGGAGATGTGCATATGGGTTCATCCGGATTTAGAGCATGGCAGCGACATGGGAGAGTTGTGAGCTCGATCTGTGATGAATCTAGGCTAAATTGATGCTGGTTTGTATGGGGTTTTGCTGTGTGTTGTTGCTTGCTGCTGCAAGTTCTTGAGCCATGGTTCTGATGGAGCTGTTGATAACCGATGAGCAATGGGTCTGGATGTTAAGAAGAGCCATGGGTTTGATGTTTGGTTTTCCATGAGGTTACTGTAATCAGTGAACTGTGGACGAGACTCAAGAGGGTGAACATGGTGTCGTGCTGCAGATTCTTGGGCAGTTGGAAGATGAAAGGCTGATTACAAAGGGTTCTTTAGTGGGTGAATTGTGCTGTTGTCATGCAGTTTGGTGCTGGTCTGAAGGGAGTTCTGAGGTTCAATTTCTAAAGGTTATAAGTCAGAGAGGAATTAGTCACAGCTGCTGGTTGTTGTGGTGTGTTGCAGCAAGAAACAGCTGAAGTGCTGGAGGATTTCAAAGCCAACACAAGGGCAGAGCTATGGTGTTAGTATGATACAAGAATGCTGAGTTTTGGGCATGGTTTCAGGTGAGATTTCTGTCAGAAACAAGGTAACTACTATGTTGTTGATGTTGTGTTTCTGGTGGACAATTTGGTCAGTAAGAAGGATGGGCTATGAGTGGTTAGAAATTTCAGAGAAACAGCTGGGTGGTGCTGCGACTTTGGTGACGTCTGTAGACATATGATGCTGGTGCTGCTGTGGTGTGGATTTGAGGCACTGAATGATGGAGAGCAGCAAGCCAAATGGGCATGAGTGGATTGATTTGGTAATTTTGAATTGGAGTGGCTTGGAGTGTGTGTTGGGTTTGTGTTGGAAACTGACAGGAGAATCTGTATTATCGGCATCGTCGGTTCACCATAGCCGACATCAAGAGAAACTGAAGTGAGAGGTGTGTGACTGGCACACGTGGGAATTGGCAGCTGGGCTAGTTGTAGTTGTGAATGACTAATGGGCTTTAAAGTCGTATTTGGGTGGCTAGCTAAAGGAGAGTTGGGCTGGATTCAACTGGGCTATGAAGTTTGAGTCAGTTTTATTTTGGGCTCAGACAGATTTCAAATGGGCTTGGTTAAGTTATGAAATTAGTTGTTTTTGCTTAAAAAAAAAAAAAAAAAGAGATGGGTTTGCTTGAGGACAAGGCAAAGACTAAGTGTGGGGGAATTTGATAGGTGCTCAAAACACCTATTCTAGAGTACCTAATTGATACACTTATGTCCGTTAAATCCATATATTGTTTATTTTACATTGTTTTCTATTTTGCAGGTACTTTGAAGTTTAATAATAAAAATGAAGCAATTTATAACTCAATTCATCACTTGGCAACTCTCGGAGTCAATGGTCTCAAGTACAAAAAGAATACAAGGTTCAAAAGTGTCGCAAACAAGAATTACGACAAAACTGATTTTATGGCACACAAGATATAAAAGGGGCCGATTAGTTATTCCCAACCTCTGTCACTTATTAAGGGGCACCTTAAAAGGCCCAGATTTCGGGTGGCCCTAAAATGGATTTTCTTTCTACTGGTTTTGTTTCGTCAGGCAAATGAGTTAATTGGGCTCGGTTCAGGCGTCATGGGTTTAGCCCAGTTGGTTTTGGACAGCTTGGTTGCATTAATGGGCCAATAGCTGATGCGGGGTCTTTTATTAGGAAAGGTTTAGGGCATGACGTTTTTGAGAAGGTTATAAAAGGTTCTTCAAAGATGAAAGATCTCATTAACATACGTCAAAAGGAGCAGAAACTCTCAGGTAACTCCTCAACTATTGAATCTTACTTTGATGATAGCAACTTCTATGAAAAATTCTCAAAAGGAAAAGAGACAAGATTGATGACACAAGGCAAGTGGCAGAACACTCGCCGTAACACCTAAAAAGTGTTATGAGTCGCCACTCTTATCTATGTACTGTCTGGATAAGAGTGATGTAATTGTTCATATGAACAATAAGAGGACAGTACACCTCAAGGTTTAAATTTTTCTTATCTCACTATTGTGCTATTATGTCTTTTTGATAAATAAAAGTGGGATCCTAGTATTCAAAGCAATAAACCTTGTAGGAAATTTCTTAAAACCAATAATAAGACACAAAATTGTTGAGCCATGGTCCAAAAATTATTCTGAGTTACATATTGATGACAATATCAGAGATTGTCTTATAGCACATCTTGAACCTGCTTTCACATCCTATGAGAGTCCAAAATGTAATGACTCGATGTGAATATCAACACTTTAAAAATGCTACCTTCAGGGTCTCTCCCTGCCTCTGGCTCCTAAGGTAAGAGTCGAGAACATGATCCATGAGAGTAACTGTGAGCATAAGCTGAAAAGTCATGAAAAGAACAAATCATGATGTTGATATTTAACTTATTCCCACATTGGTTATATAAGGGATTAAACATGCGTCTATTGCCAATATTTTGGGTAAACGCTAATTCTATCATCATGGACATGCACGCTCATCTTGAGTCCTTGTTTTGTGAAATAATGAAAAAGAGGAAAGCCTTGCTCTTAATATCTAATGACTCTGAGAAGGTCATCGTGAACATCTCTTATCGATTCTTCACGAACTTGAGTAACTCGTTTCGGAAACCGACTTCCTCATACAGTTCAAGACTGTATTAACTTCCTTTTATTTCTCAATGAGACCCTATAAATATATCACACCCTAAAAGACTTGAATTCTCGTTCAAACACACTTACATATTCCCTCGTAGTGTCACACAAGAAATATGGATGGAGCAAACTCTCATAAGGGTGGTGATGGGAAAAGGAAGAATATAAGATTTGTCAATGAAGACGTAGTTGATTCTCTTGAATTTCAAGAATACTCTCCTACTATTGTTTGCTTCAATGCTATTGACAATCAAAAGAAAGACAAAGACACAATGATCTCGGCAGAAATTGCATTCAATCTTTTGCGAGATATTGAAGTCATCAAGGTTCAGCTTGTTACCATAGCAGTTAAACTTCCAACACTTAAACGTGACGTACCTGTTATGAAGAATGAACTCACCAATCTGAAAGGTGATGTGAAAAATCTGCTTGATTATATCTCACCATTTAATGGTGATGACTTAGAAGAGAATTTCGAAAACCTGAAGACAGATGATAATGAAGTTTCGATAGCTCCTGAAGAAGATACTGACTCTGATATCTAGGTCAGTTTTTAATTAGCATAGTTAACTCCTTATTAAAAAGCTTTTGTATTTTCCTTAGGGTTTGGGTAATCACTATGCTAGAAGTAGTCATCTTTGATTTAAGCATGCTTTTCTTATACTACTTCCATGTTTTCTTTTTCATCAATTAATCGAGGTTATTCAATTAAAATCTTAATTGATGATTGCAATTCTTGATCTTAATTGATTATCTTTATGAATGTATTGCAAAACCGTGAACTTGCTTTTTTAGCCATACTACCCGTTCGGGTAAAGCAGTTCATGATAGATTATCAAAATCCATGCTTCTGACTATTATGGCTAAGAGGAGACGATTTTTGATAATAAGGTACCTCGTAGACTACAATGTTGAACTCCGTTGGATTAAATGTTGTACCTTTAATTCTTAGTCTTACAACCACTAGGAAGGGGTAACCTAATGTTTTCTCTAAAGGCGATGGTTGACCGAAACTCTCTGAGAAAGTAGGAAGATTAAACCTTAAATTCATATTTGACCGTAACTGGCTAGGAATGAAAAACATATCTACAATTTCACTGGTGAAAATTGTACCCAAGATATTATCCTAAAACCTTGCTTGGGAAGGTAGTCGCGTTGTTCCTTATGGAATGACACATAATGGGGGAGAGTTCTTTTGAACTTGTGCTTCATGGTAATATCTTTTTGGGGAGTGCGGCTGTGGAATCTACGAGAGACTTGCATCTTTTTATCTCTCGTTTCAGGTATGTTTACCTTTGTCTACATTGATTATTGCGATTTTATGAGGATTCCTATATTTCTTTTCTTTGTCCATTTTATGACAAAAAGGGGGAGAAATCTTGTAGTAAGGGGGAGTAAAATCTTTCTATCTACTACGACAATTGTCTACGGTATTGTCATAGGGGGGGTAAAATCGATGTGCTTGTCATGGCATAACAAAAATTAGTGTATTGAGTAAGGGGGAGAACATATCAAATTGTGTAGTATCTTGAAGCATCGATGCAATATGCTTACCAAGTTTTACATACCACTCAATTGCATAACAAACTCTTGTTGGACTATGTCCTTCTAGAAACCAAGATGTGTGGTGACTTTGAGTTTGTTATCTCTACCTTGAATCTTCGCTTGCAGGAACACTCTTATCTGAAGACCCTGAAGATTACAAGAAGATCAAGTACATTATGGTTAGGGCTAAAAGATTTTACTTTTTGAATCCATATGTAAGATTGGTTTTTGTCACTAAAATTGACAAAGGGGGAGATTGTTAGAGCATTGCTCGGTTGAACCCACTGATGTTGCTATCTCAAGTCAGTTGTCAAGTTTATGAGACAAAAACACAATCCTTGATAAGTTTACTCTACAACTCGGACTAGGATAGTTCTAGGTAATCGAGACGAAGATTGATGAAGACGAAGACCGAAGCTTACTACTTGATAAATCATAACGTCCTCGCTGAAGGTTAGAAAGGTATTCCCTTTCCGTATCGTTTTTACCATTTCTATCATACCAATAGTCTATGATGTTGTTTATATGATCCGAAGGTATTCTAGGATTTTCGCCTTTGCATTTGTCACACTTGTGATAATTTGTATAGGTAGAGTATGTTGAGTTGTCTCTTGAAACAACCCCAACAGTGAACGCGTTCATGAACGCGTACATATGTTGCCTATGGGATTTCAGAGAACGAGCTAAGTCTGTATGAACGCGTTCATATAAGCCATGCGAAAACTTCCAACTTCCATATCTTGAAGTTTTCGGTCTAGACATGATTAGTTCTCGGACTTGTCGTGACTTGGCCCATGGAATTCAACAACTTAATCCAAGCGATGTTCAAACTAAGTATCTGGACCAGAAGTTGCGAACCTTCAAACAAGGTTGAGTCTTCTTTAACTTTTGGCTTAGTCCAAAGTTCTTAGAAGATTGAGAATGGGTATTCAAGCTATGGACTTTCCTAGTTCCGGAACTTGCTTGAGCCCTACTCAAGGTTGCTTAAACTTTAAGCAAAGCCTCCCTTGGTGATCACTATAAATAGACGACCTTCTGCAAGATACATCTCAATCCTCTACACATATGTGTATCCTTGCATAAAGGTTGGTCGTCATCTCGAAGTCCTTTTAGGACTACGACTATTGAAAAGACTTCACTTGAGGATCGTGAAGCACAGGTCTGAAGTAAAATTCCATCCTATATCTTGGGTCGATTGAATTCTTTCAATCTTATCACGACCAAGATTTGATAGAAACTTCGTAAGGTAGATATTGTATCATAAACCCTAGAAGTTCCCAAACGCAAATCACGAACTAGGTTTCATACTAAGTTCGTCTCGCGTTTGGAGGTAAAGTTGTTTAGGCTAGATCAATAAACCCTATTCAACATATCGATTTCCATTAACCTTGACTCTAAGTCTAAAGGAAATCACAATCGTATTCTTGTTTGATTACTTGGATACTTTTAGGCGTCCTGTTAGAGGCAGGGTAGCGCTAGTCTTCACGAAGGGAAGTGGAGCAACTCCTAGGCCTGTAAAGGACGTCAGCTAGGGGAATCAAGTACGTAGGCTACTGCTGGAGCCAAGAGACGTAGGAGCACATTGGTAGCTGAATTACTTGTAGGGTGAATTCAGTCTCGATACAGTCCAGCCCGAAGTCTGAGAGTAGGCTAGCGTCTGTATACCGTTCATACTAAGGGTGTTCACATCTGGACGAGGTCCCGGGGTTTTTCTGCTAGGTTTGCAGTTTCCTCGTTAACAAAATTCTGGTGTCTTGCATTACTTTTCCCTTCCGCATTATATTGTCTCTGATCTATATAATAGAAGTAATTGCAAGTTTGTTGATTCATAACCTTTGAGTGAATCCATCTCTATTGAGATCTACAAGAACGTATTAGGGTTCGGTTCTCTGAATTATACTCAGGTTGTTGTTTGAATATTGATTTGTGAGATCGTTCAAACAACCATAATCAACTAGGTTCACGAAAACAAAAAGTTGGTGGTGTATCTCTGTATCCCCGCTTTTTCAGCTCTAGTTAGTGGACACATGATTTCGGATCAATACTGTACGTGATTAAATCTTCGTATGCTTTACTACTTGATCAAAAATTCATTTGATTATTCATTTTATGTTTTGATTTGAATTCTTGGATATCATTAACGTGACATCTATATTAGAATCAAGAATTCAAGAGATTTAACATTTTTGCTAGTTACTCATGGAATCTCGCACCGTACTTCCAATGATATATCTATTTGCGTGATGCGGAATGTCTGAACCAATGTGTTCACTTAAGCTTAACACACAAGGCTTTGTTCGCGTTTGTATTGATGCGTTTATGCGGAACGTTGAACCACGTTGGACCAGATCCCACTTCCACCTAGGTTCGTCTGGTTAGCCTAGCAATACCAAGGAAGTAATGTCGACATTATAAAGCTGGTGACGACATTTGGAAGTAATAATATCTAAGGAGATTTTCGAAACTAAGGACACGTTCTCGAATTGAGATCTTTCTCAGGGATCATATTTGGTAAGCACCATATTTCGAATTAAAAAGAAATATCCAAATATACCTTAAGATATTATTTTCTTTGATTTCTCTTGGCTAAACATGTTTCGAAAATATATTTTCTTCATGGAATATATTTTTCTTAAATGTAAAATGCTAGAGTATTAGTTCTCATTAAAAGCTATGAGACTAAATGGGGAATTTCAGAACTATTATGTAAATGTGCTTTGTGGAATTTCCGAAATTAACTTTGCCTCATTTCAAAGCTAAAGCCTTAGTCAATATAAATAGGAGTGGTATCTCTCCTGAAAGCTTTAATCCCCTTGGCCAAGGTCTTCTTCGGAATTGTAAGCTTGTGTTGACGCTTTTCTTTTCAGTTACCTTTGAGCTTTTGCTCTCGGTGTAGAATTGCGTGAAAGTCTTCTCTTCGGATCGAGAAGCCTATAAGTACCTCTTACGGGAAACTAGTTTATGTTTACTAGTCTTCTTTGTATTGTACTTGTGTTCTGTTCTATCACGTCTATCAAACCTAACGATCTTGTTTATTCTAATGTCCTTCTCTTATGATATAAGGCCACTCAAGATCGTTGTGATTAGAACATACTCTTTATCTATTAATCTGGATTTGTCAGCAAACCGCTTTCGGTTTATGTGCCTAAACTATAGATATTGAGTGGAATCAAGATTGTTGTTATTGGATTTGTTCTTTGTAGGTACATCGTTCTTCACGGTCATATCATTTTGTACTTGCTACATCTATCTGCTTGATTCCAACTGGACGACAAGGTTTCTCTTTCGGGAGTTTAGGTTTTGAAACCTTGATCGATATCTCGAGGTGTTTATTGCCTAAGTAAATCTAATAACCTCGCTCTTGGTGTGAAAAGACTTCGGTGAAATATCTGTTAGTTACCAAGGATATCATCTAGCGATTTGACCTGCCGCTATTTGGTTGTTGTCCATAAGGTTGTAATCGTCCGATTGGAGGTCAGGTAGCGATAGTCCTCGCGACGGGTTGTGAGGCAACTCTTGCGTAAGACAGTAAAGGGCGTCTGTTTACGTAGGGGAGTACATGTGCGTGACCACCTTGCTTTCGTTGGAGGCGTAGGAATACTGAGGGGAAATCTTTGTGACTAATAGTCGTATTAGGGTCATATTGTCTGCACTAGCTAGTCCAAAGTCTGAGAGTAGGTGTGTTGGCGGCTTAATTCTTAAGAGTATTCAAAACTGGACTAGGTCCCGGGGTTTTTCTACGAGTTTGTAGTTTCCTCGTTAACAAAATCTTGTGTGTACTTTACTTTACTTCCGCATTATATTTGAAACATCTTATATAATTAAAGTATCGTACTTGGTTGGTTGACATAGTCTTTCGGATTCGTGTATTGACTCCCTTGTGTGAATCAATCAGATCTGAAAGAGATCTTGTTCTTGAGTTCTTAATTACAGGAACTAGTCAAGGTTTGACTTATAGGTGGACTAAAATAAAAGATTGGTGGTGTACTCGGTACCCTCGTCTTTACACACACTAACAAGGGGACTTAATGTAGATGGTGAAAAAATAGAAGAGGGACAAAAATATAAAACCACTCTCTAATAACGCCTTACCTAAAGGCAAACGCTTACTCAGGCACATCTCTACGGCTCAGAATACAACCTGTTCTACAAGCTGAAAATACTCTCTACGAGTTCTCTCTTATAACTCCCGGTGGAGAGAATAATATCGTAGTGCAGTGCTAAAGTAACCCCACCAACACGTAAACCCATCAATTTACTTCATGTCGACATCGCCTCGAATTCCTCGATATCAGAACTAAATTGCTCAATGGTATACGGTGGAGAGTTAACAAAGACGCATCCTCAGGGATTCCTCTTCAAATACGACTCAACACATGAGTCTCAATGAAAACCTCAGAAATATCGCGGCTCTAGGCCTATCCAGAGCTCTCTGAGAAGCATACAACAGCCTAAACACACTTAGGCAGGCCATACTCTGAACACACAATGGCGTAACATACCATGGATAAGCACGCCACAACCTAAAACACGCCATAGCGCGATTGCACAAGTACGCCATAGCCAAAGTGGCATAGCCTCAACACGCCACGAGAAGATTGGCCTTGACCAGTGGCCTCTAGGCATGGCGCCATGGGTTATGGCGCCACAACGATTGGCCTTGGACAGTGGTCTCCTGGACCATGGCGCCATGAGGATGGCGCCATACTAAAACTGGCCTTGGCCAGTGGCCAAGGTCGTAGTGCCAGCGCAGTGGCGCCATAATGCATTGCCCCACGAGATTTGACTTGGGCCCAAGGCCAAGGACTTTGCTGCTGTGCCATGGCGCCATATCCATG
>JAJJMA010186366.1:0-30172 GCA_023529015.1 Papaver nudicaule | reverse complement strand
TTGATGAATGCCACTAGTTTCATGAATTCTCGAACCCGTCTTTGAATTTTAGACCATCGCAGCATCAGCACAACCTTTTTGCGTGTCATCGGATTTTTGGTTTCTGTCCAAAAGTCTTGTGTAATGTCCTACCAGGTTTCCGGAGGCAAGCCCCACTTCAAGTTTCCCTTGAAAGCCCGAAATTGCTCTTTCGTCGGATAGTGAATGATATAGTTTGCGCAAAGACAAGCATCTTCCTTATCTGTAAATTATGAACCAGCAACAGTTTGGTGAGTCATTTGCAGGGACTATGAAAGAGTTAGTGTGGAAGAGAAGAGACTTTAGAAGAGTTTTTTTTGAGCAATGTGAGAATTTTGCAAATAAATGGTTGGGTTTTATAGGAAAACAATGTCCAACGGCTATAAGCTTTTTATAAAAGAGTCGGTGAGCCTCTCAACGGCTCTTTACACTTACTTTAATACATCAGTATAAATTTTGAAATTTGAATTTTATACTTACGGCTGGAACCGATAAAAGTTAACCAGCTGTATCTAACCTACGGCTACAAATTACCTATCTACGGCTACTACCTCTGAGACACAAAGTTTACTGAACTTTGCCAAACTTACGTTTGGAAGTTGTTCAGGATTTGTCAGCCGTAACCTCTGAGACTAACTGACATTCACATCTTGTCGTAACTAACTTACGGCAAGTCATCTAAAATCGTTTGCAGTCGTAAGTGTATTGAAACCACAAACACTTTGTCCTGTCACCTATTAAACATGAATAATTAAACACTCAATCATCCGTTAACAAAAACAAACATCCATCCATAAACTAAAGATCAAACATCCATATAATAAACCTAAAATAACATCCATACAAGCTAAAATAATATCCAAATTCATAACATAAGTTTGACACTCATAAAAACACAAGTTTTTGACTCATAAAAACATAAGTTTTTCACTCATAAGCCTTTTCTTTGTTTTTTGTAGCACTGCCTTTTGCTCCAACTCAACCCCCACGAGTGCGAGGACCATCACCGGGAGCACGGCTACCCTTTGGTTCACCAATGTGAGGACCACCGCCTCGAGTTCTACGGTGTTGAATAGCCTCTTCCACAATATCTTCTTCTTCAGTTTCTTCATCCGATACTTCAGGAGGCTGGCGAGAAGATGAGGATTCACGCGACCTCTTGGTACCCCTCTCGAAGTCTTGATAAAGCGCATCTCCTTTGGCTAGCTTTAATGTCTTACCTAAAATAATACTTACAGCTAGCTGTTCTTCAGATGCGAGCCGTAAGTATCTCTGGTACTCGATTTTTGATTTTCATGGTGTGAATCTTACCTAGTTTTAGCACCAAATCAATACCAAAGAGTGGGTTTAGATGCTTACTTTGGTTCTCCATTGTTGCATCAGTGTTGGTTACATCCATGATCAAAAACTCGAAAATGAAAAATATGGAAAGAAAATCGTGAAATGAAGAGAAGTAGGAGAGAAGAAAATTTTGATGTTTTGAGTTAGGTTTTGATTTTTTGTGTGTGGGATATTAAGTATTTATGTTTGTAATTAGGGTGGGGGTAAATTTGGGTAGGAATTAGTATAAATTAGTATAAGGATAAACTAGTCATTTCACGATTTTTTTGACACCCCTTATAATGACGGGCTGGACATTTGAAGTAAAAGTATAGGGACTTCACTTTTTTTGAAGCCCCAGAATCACGACTCAAAAAAAACTGACAACGTTCGTGTAGTTGGTAAAATCCTCATAGTGAAGATTTTACCAATACACCCCTAATTAAGACCATAAACATGATATAACGTACACACTTAGGATAAACACCTTTCCATATAAAGATCAGCACTTATGCATGAACAGAAGACAATATCAAAGATAAATAACAAGTATCACATAACAGTTGTATAGCCAAAACACTCAAGCATGTATTATTATTGATGGAATCCAAGCATCTCACCTTGCTATGGATCTCTCTACAGCATATCAAGATCTCACCAACAATTTGGATAACAGAGAGTTAGGACTTGCTTCCTCTCTATTAGCCAAACCCTAGCAATCACTTTTCCAACCCCTTCCAACGAGGGCGTACACTGCCTTATATAGGCGTTTACAAGTAATGGAATACAGCTAATGAGTACAAACTATTCTGACACTATTTGTCCTGTTCCTCACCGCCTTACCGCTATACCTCTTCAATAACTCAGCGCCTTCCCTTTATAACTTCAGCGCCATTCCCTTATGTAGGATAAGATCAGTGACTCAGATTCCACTGAGTCAACCATTCAACTCTGCCAATCCGACCGTTCTACCCAACATTAAATGCTCAACTAACATACTCAGCTTTTGTCGAGGCTTTACCGCTGATGTGATTCTTCAGTATACCGCTATCCCAAGGAGGTCTTCAGCGTTCTTCCGTTGTAGGTGATTACCGCTGATAGGAGCCGCTGTCACTTACACTTCTTCTCTTGTGAATGCCCTTCTTAACACAAATCTTTACTCAGGTTCTTATTATTTGGCGTATGGCATTTTCTTCACCTACATTTTGCCTCTTTCATCTTAAAAGACTCTAGTCGCTGAAGATGAAATTCCTTTGACCGCCGAAAATGCCAGCGTACCTCCTCTGACAATACTTTTTCCACGTGTAGCTGCATGCCGAAAATTTAGGGTTACTTTATGACCTGTCACTTGTTTAGCCGGTTGAGATCCTCCACCTATAAATATCTCTTTTTCTCCCATCTTCTTCATTTTCCTTCCTAGCCTTTCTTTGTTTACTTTCTTCTCCGAAAACCCTAAGGCAGAAACCCTAACCTCCTCAGGCCGTCGTTGCTCAGTCGAAAACAACCTATTTTCGCCTCTTTTTCGACTTCTTTTCGGTGTAGAACCCCTTTTGGCTTCTGCTCTACAATATTATCCCTCCAGATTTAACTTTTATTCACTTTTTCCTTACTCCGGTGAGATTTCACCTCTGCAACTTCCTTTTTCCGACTAAACTTCATCTTTTCCGTCTGTTCAATGGCTTCTACAGATTCTTCTTAGGATCAAGAAAAAGAACTTCAGCAGCAAGGGTCCAACAATGATGACGCCGAGTCGTCTTCACATTCTCAAGATGAAGAGTCTGAAGATGAGGAATCTTATGATGTGGGCGGTAAGCCTTCTTGGGGTGATGATTGGGAGGGATACTGTGCCAAAGACCATGAAATCATTCCAGCGCTTAACATTTCTCCACTCGCCGGCATTACCATGTGCTCTGAGAAGCTTCTACTAAATCACATCCGCCAAGATGGTCAAGACGAAAAACACTTGGTTATATCGATGGGTCAGATTAGAGCTGGATATCAATTCCCCCTCTATGATCCTGCCAATCCTCTTCTCCTTAGGCTGCTGAAACACATAAACAAGCATCCTGCTCAACTTTCTGGTAACTCCATTCGTATTCTCTATGAGTGGGTTGCCCGCAGTAATGGCTATTCGCTCTATCCCAATATCACTAGGAACCCGTCCTTTACCAATAAGGAACTGTATACCGTTGAAAATTTTATTGATCAATATCAAGTGAAGCCTAGCTCAAGAGCCGGCGAACCTTGGCTATATCGTATTGAGTCAAGAAGGGGTTCGAACGACTCCAAAAAGTTCTTAAGAGACGTTGACAAGAAATCTTCTACTACTGAAAACCCAACAGTCCGCCATAAATCCGAAAACCGCTGGGGCGAAATTCCTTGTCTGGTTGAAGGTCCTTGGCTTAAAGGTTTCGAGGATGAGAACAAAACTATTCCTCGTAAAGAATTTCTCTCTGAGCATTCTGACTTGGCCAAACATAATTTTTGTTCCGTCCGCTGGGATGAGGAGAACCAGTATCTCAAAGAGAATGGGGAGTTTGTTGTTGGTGAAAAAATGAAATGGGTTAAGAAACCCGAGTTTTGCAAGCCGCCCGCTAAGAAAAAGCAAGGCACCAAGAGGAAAGGAAAGGAGGGAGACGCTGTTGAGGTAACAAACACTTTGTTCTTGTTTTTGAAATATATGTATATATTTGCCTCTGTTTGTTAGCTAAATTGCTGATGATGAATTTCCTTTCCTCAGCAACCCAAGAAAAAATCCAAGCCCGAGAAACCTGTTAGCGCAAAAGATCGTGTTAAAGGTCTTGTTAGTGTACTCCCTGGTATGACTACCACTGGTTCCAAGAAAAATAACAGCGTTAAGTCTACCGCTGGCGAATCCAAGAAGAATGCTAGCGTCAAATCTGCCGGTGCTATAAAGAAAGATGGCGCTCCTTCCAAAAAGACAGACGGCGGGTCTTTAATGAAAAAGGATGGAGAATCTTCCAAAAACAAGGGTGGTGAAACCGCCGAAAAGAAGGACAACCAATCTTCTGGGAATGATGACAAGATGCCAAAGATCAAAAAGACTCGTGCTTCCAAGGGAGGTGATCAGCCTGTCAATTCTGTTACCGTCAATGATCTTGTTTCTGAGGATCAATCTGTGAAGTCTGCTAACGAGCGTCATGCTGGTGAAGTGTTTGAAGAAACTCCTAAAACTCCACCAGCCACCACTTCCAATACTGCTACCACAGGGCAGGGTACCGCTGAGATGAATGTGGATATCGCTGATGAGAACACTGTTGAAACACATGCTCCTGAACAGTCAACTAATCTAATTGGATCTGCCTCTGCCTCAGCTACCAACAATATTGCCTCAGCTCTTCATCACCTTCTTTCACTTAACATTCCGCCTTGCTCTTCTGCTGGCAATACTTCCGCTGAGACTCAATTGCCGCCAAACAAGCTAGTGGAATTCTTTGCTAAACTGCTGTCTCAGGATGAGAATGGTTCTAATGCCCTTTATCTGGAGTCAATGAGCAAACTGAGCGAACCTGGGTTAGCACTGAAGCCCGTTGACCTTACTACCGCCGTTTCTCATCTCACTCCCTATGAACAGTTCTGCATTGCTGTGATGGTATATACTACTGCCTCAGCTTCATCTTTATGTCTTTATTCTAGACTTCTCTTCTAACCCTACTAATCTCCTGTATTCTATAGGATTTCCAGCGCAATCTAGGTGGTATCACCTTGAATGCCCAATTAAAGCAAGAACTGGACAATCTGCGCCAAGCAAAGGCTAAAGTGGATGAAGACCATGCTTCCATGAAACATCTGTTAGCTGCAGAAAATAAGGAGAGCCGTCGCCATTGGGTCAATTGCAATCAACAGAAGAAAAAAGTTGACGAACTCCAAGGTTAGTAATTGTTTTCTCTTTCATACAATAATTTTTTATTCTGTTTCCCTTTCTCCCAACGCCTAGTCTCTTTCCCTTATAAGGTCGCCGACAAAATCCTGATAGCCGACTACAGCGGGCCGAAACTGAGATTGGTAAGTTGATTAGTGCTAACAACAAACAGCGTAATATGTTAGTTAGTTTGGGTCGAGATGTTAAGTGGTACCGCCAAGAGTTGCGTAATATCACTGATCTTAACGTAAATCTTGATCATCTGCTCAAAGTTTCTGAAGCGGATGTGGCATGGAAAAAGAGTGAACTGGACAACGCCTCCCGCTTAGCAGAATTGGAACGTAAAGCCAAAGAAAAAATGACCGTGGAACATATGAAGCTGGCTTCTCAACTAAAGGAGAAAGAAACCACCATTTCCCGTCTATCTTCTACATTAGTTTGCCGTACCGCTGAGAGGGACTCCGCCAGAACTGAGATTCAACATCATAAGGATTTCTCCCAAATTCATGGGAATCGAGCTAGGGAGCTGAATGAAGAAAATACGATACTTAGACAGAAAATCAAACAAGCTGTTGGTCCCTGCTCTGATCAGGAAGTTCTTATTAAACTTGATGAAATAAGTACCGCTAAAAAGGGTATCCAGGAATATGTTAGCGGTCTAGAAGGTAGCTTTTTAGGATTTTCTTTTTCCATGTAACTTGCAATTTGCCGTTGCCTCAGCGCTAACACTATACTTTTCCTTTATTTTCAGAGAAGAACAAGCAATTAGAGTCTCAGCTAGAGGAGCAGACTACCACTTTGAAGGATCATAGCGGATGTACCGCCAAGATTGCTGATTTGGAGGGTCAAGTAAAAGATCATCAAGCGTGCGGAGACAAATTGCAAGCGCTTGAAACTAACTATATGCAGAGCACTGGTAAAATCACCAACTTGGAGAATGATATTAAAGCTCTCCAGGATTACAAGATGAAGTTTGAGGATGAAGCATCCAAATCTGCTAAGCTTCAACGTATGCAAGATGTCTTGAAATCTCAGTTGAGTGTTACCAAGAAGTCTGTTCAGACTTTGGAAGAGGAACGTGCTTCTGACGTTAGAATGGCCGGTTTCTATGCTGTCCAAATGTACTTGGCAAAGTTCTGCCCTGATAATGATTTGGATATTCCAGAGGATTATGCTCTTGGTCGCGATCCTCCTGTCACTGAAAATACCTCTGATGCCGCTGATGATGTGGGTGACGCTGAAAATGCCATTCATATACACAGCGGTTCAGATGATGAAAGTGCTGAGGAAGAAGAAGAAGTTGGTGAAGAAGAAGACGCTGAAGATGATAGAGACTTGCAGCCAAAGACTCATGATTCTCATCACGATGGCAGCAAAGATTCTAGTGTTGGCAATGAACAAGATACTCCTGAATATCAGCGTCAAGACGCTAATGATCCAAACCAAGAAAAGGGTGGAGCTTCCACTAATGCTGAAGAAGAAGACAAAGACACTTCTACTAAGGATCCAAATATGGTTGTTGACAACCCTTGAAATCTCCCAGAGTGCAAGTCTAGATTAATATTTTCATCTTTTGGCTATCAAATGTACTTTGAATAGCTATTTTATTTAACTTGCTTTATGAGATATAGATGTATTTCTCACTTTTTGTTAAAGAACTCCAGTAGACATTTGTCTACCTTTGCATTTCGTTATATATATAAATCTTTCTATTTGTTTTCACCGGTGTAATCGAATCCATTTTGTTTAGTGATGAACTGACAGCATTCATTCTGGCCACATCGCCCCCATTTTCGCTATACATTGTTACTTGTGCCCGTCGGCGATCTATTATAAGTGGTTGGTTAACCAGGAGCCGTCCCAACCGGGAGTTCCCTGGAGTTTTATATTTTTCTGCCATCACTTACAGATCAACAAGTAACGCGTCAGGCATTTTAATGCGCTAGTAGGCAGAACTACTCTTAGTCAGACATCTAAAATTCTTCGTATACACCGGCGTATGACTTCTGTGGCATTTTTGCCTCAAAATATGGCTTTTTGGCCTTGTAAACGTTTTGGCAATTTTGCCTTAGTGGACGGCTATCTTAGCCTTTTAAAATTGTTGTTTGGCAATTTTGCCTCAGCGTATGGCTATGTAAGCCTTGTAGAATTTTTGTTTTGGCAAATTTGCCTCAGCATATGGCTATGTAAGCCTTGTAGAATTTTTGTTTTGGCAAATTTGCCTCAGCATATGGCTATGTAACCCTTGTAGAATTTTTGTTTTGGCAAATTTGCCTCAGCATATGGCTATGTAAGCCGTGTAGAATTTTTGTTTTGGCAAATTTGCCTCAGCATATGGCTATGTAAGCCTTGTAGAATTTTTGTTTTGGCAAATTTGCCTCAGCGTATTTGTCGCTGTATGCGAAAAGTAATGACACAATAATTTGTTAACGGGGTTCAGCGCATAAAGCAAACCTACATCCCCGGATCTTATTCACTGCAGATTACAAAAGCTAATAAGACCTCTTGGGTATTATGCCCGCCCAAGACTTCGGATTTTTACATATATCCTTATGGATAGAATCTTTTGATAAACTTGGCATTCCATGGATGCTCAAGTTCCTTTCCATGCTCATCAACTAACACATAAGCTCCACTACCCGCTACTCGTTTGACGACATAAGGGCCTTCCCAATTAGGTTCCAGCTTCTTACATCCTTTCTTCTTCTGATACGGCGGTATCTCTCTTAACACAAGGTCGCCAGGCTGGTAATCTCTCTTCACTACACGCTTGTTGTATTCTCTGGCTAGACGGCGGTGGTAGTTCTCCATATGAGTCAAAGCAATAAGCCGCTGTTCTTCCAAGTCATCTAGTTTTGCCAAGATTAAATCTGTGTTGAGGTTCTTCTCCCAAGCTTCGTGTTTTGTCGTTGGCAACATGACTTCTGATGGAAGTACTGCCTCAGCACCAAATGTGAGTAAGAAAGGAGATGCCCCAGTAGCTTCTCTGATTGTAGTTCTGTAAGACCATAAGACGTTGTGGAGATGCTCACACCATGCCTTCTTGTGTCCTTCAACTCGCCTTTTTAACCCCATTCCTATTGTTTTGTTGGTGGCCTCCGCCTGCCCGTTGCTTTGAGGATAGATAGGAGTGGACTTTCCTAGTTTAACGCCATATGTTGCCAGTAGGTTTTCAATGTTTTCGCCGACCAATTCTTTCCCATTGTCAGTGCAAATTTCCGCTGGGACACCAAAACGACAGAATATATTTTCCCATATGAATGTGAATACTTCTTTTCCTGTTCTTTGTCTGATTGCCTTAGCTTCACACCATTTCGTAAAATAATCTGTTGCCACGATAATATATTTGCGCTGTCCTGACCCTGGTGTCAGCGGTCCAATGATGTCAATCCCCCACTTGGCAAAAGGCCAAGGGCTTAATACTGAATTTAGCGAGACAGCTGGCGCCTTTATCTTATTTGCATACAGTTGACAGTTCCTACATCGCTTAGCATACTCAGCAGAATCACCATTCATCCAAGGCCAGTAATATCCTTGCATCTTTACTTTTAAAGCCAGCGCTCTCTGCCCGCTGTGATTTCCGCAGTCTCCTTCGTGAATTTCCTTCAACAGCTTCTTTCCTTCATCTCTTGATACACATCGTAATAGTGGCCCAGCAAACGATCTTCTGTATAGGACGCCGTCTCTTAGCTCATAATTTCTTGACCTGCTGATAATCTTATGCGCTAGAAGTTTGTTTCCAGGAGTGGTGAGATGCTCCAAGTAATATCTTATAGGAACTCTCCAATCTGTTTCCGCTGATTCTTCAATATCTACCGCCAAGATCTCCTGCTGCCTTCTTCCTTCTATTGATGACATCTTTAATCTTTCAATAGCTATTGCCGGCACCTCTGGATCCGCCATCATTGAAGAAATAAATGCTAGTGCATCAGCATGTCTGTTGTCGTTTCTGCATATGTGTCTAAATTCAAGGCCAGTAATCTTGTTAGCGTATTCTCTTGCCACTTGTAAATATTGTTTCAGCGAGCTATCATGTGCTTCATATCTGCCTAAGATCTGTCGAATGACGAGCTGAGAATCACTAGTCAAACGAATGTTGCTGATGTCCATTTCGATTATGAGTCTCATGGCGTGTATCACCGCTTCATATTCTGCCTCATTGTTTGTAGCTGGGAACTCTAATCTGAATGAGTGGACTATCCTTGAGCCTTTTGGAGAGATAAAAACTATGCCAATTCCTTTGCCTTCTTTATTAGCTGAGCCATCGACATATACTTCCCACTGGTTTGGATCTTTTTTCAGCAAGTCTGGGACTCCTTCATCTGGATCTTCCTTCTCCATAAATGGAATATCTTCAGTTTCTTCTTCTTCTTCAATGAGAAAGTCCGCCAGGAAATCAGCGATAACTTGTGATCTTTGAGCTGTCCTTATTTCGTATTTGACGCCAAACTGATCTATCTGAGCATTCCATTTTGCAATACGCCCTGCTCTTTGAGAGCTATGAAGAATAGTTTCAATAGGAGTTTTCGTGAGCACCGTTATGGGATGAGCATGAAAATATGGGCGAAGTCTGCTAGTGGCGAAAACCAGAGCTAGTATTAGCTGCTCTATCTTAGTATAATTCTTCTCAGCGGGTTGTAGAGTTCGACTAATATAATAGATTGGTGTTTCTCCTCCCTTTGTCCGCACTAAGACTGCACTGACCGCTGATGACGTGGCCGCCAAGTAAACCCTTAGTTCTTCTCCATGTTCCGGCGGCTGAATAGCTGGCAAGGTAGCTAAATACTTCTTTATTCCCTGAAAAGCTTCCTCATGGTCCTTTGTCCAGTTGAACTTTTCTCCTTTCTTCAGCATTTGGAAAAATAATTTGCACTTGTCAGAGAATCGAGATATAAATCTGTTAAGAGACGCCAGTACACCATTTAAGCGCATAACATCCTTCAGAGTTACCGGCGAGGGCATTTCCAAAACAGCTTTGACTTTGGCCTGGTCTGCCTCTACTCCTTTCTTTGTGACGACATAGCCCAAAAACTTTCCAGATGTGACGCCGAATATGCACTTTGCTGGGTTGATCTTTAACTTGGTTATCCTCATGTGATCGAAGATTTCTTTTAAGTCTTGTACATGATCCTTCTTTTTCTTGCTCTTGACCAACATATCATCAACGTATACCTCCATGGTTTTGCCTATCCACTTCTCAAACATATCTTGAGCCATCTTTTGGTATGTAGCGCCAGCATTCTTGAGACCAAACGGCATTCTTGTGTAGCAAAATAAACCCTTAGTAGAGAAAAAGGCTGTATGACGTTGATCTTCTTCAGCCAGCGGTATCTGGTTGTATCCAGAATAACCATCCATGAAAGACAGCAACTCATGCCCAGAGGTAGCATCAACGGTCTGATCTATGCTTGGTAATGGAAAGCTATTTTTGGGACATGCCCTATTCAAGTCGCTGAAATCAATACAAATTCTTACCCCTTTATTCTTCTTAGGAACCACCACCATATTAGCTATCCATTCTGGATATTGAACTGGTCTAATGATTCCTGACGCTTTCATCTTATCAATCTCAGCCTCCACCGCCTCCTTGTACACTGGTGCCAACTTCCTTGGACGCTGTTTGAATGGCCTGATCCTTGGATCTATATCCAGCCTGTGGCATGCAGTTTTTGGATCAATACCTGGCATCTCGTTCATGCCCCAAGCAAAAACATCCACATACTCTTTTAGCAAAGCTTCTAGCTGCCGAGATTCTTCTTCATTCAATAAGGTACCAATTTTTACTATCTTAGGAGCATCTTCTTCACCTATGTTGATTTCTCTTGTAGGCTCTACCGCTGTGAAATGCAAATCTGGCTCACCCATAGGCGAAGGTTCCTTTAATTGCTACAAAGGTGCCGCTGAAGGCCCTGCCGCTGACTCACCCTCCTTCACAGAAAGAATATATTTGTTAGGATCAGCGGTTAGTTCAGCTATTTCTTTAGCCTTGGTTGCTTCTTTTGTCTGCTTCTTTTTCTCATTGAACTTGGCCTTTCGAGTTTCACGCATCTTTACGTCTACTTCATTGCAAGCTTTTGCTGTAGATGAGTCGTCAATGTATTCAGCTACCCCTTCTGGAGTTGGAAAACGCAACCGCTGATGATAAGTCGAAGGCACTCCCTTGATGCTGTGCAACCATGGTCTGCCAAGGATTGCTGCATACGGCGAGTCTACCTCTACAACACAGAAAGTAGTGTCCATTATCAAAGTCTTACATGTAACAACCTTCATCTTCACCTCTCCTTTAGGTTTGGATGCTATCCCATTAAATCCATAAATACTATATGAAGAAGGAACTAGCGACTCTACTGGCTCTTCTTTAGAATCCATGGCTTGGTACGCTGAGTTGAATAGAATATCGACAGAGCTCCCTGGGTCTACCAACACTCTTGGAACTTTGAATTTTCCTATCTGAATAGTAAGGACCAATGGATTTAGATGGCTTCTTGCCTCAGGTGATAGTTCTACCGCCGAAAAACTGACTGGCTTTTTCATCCATTCTAGTAGTGGGCTGTTCTTGACAGCGACACTGAAGATCTCTTTGCCACTGCTATCCCTCTTGTGGATTCTTGACATTACATTGTTATGAAATTCATCTCTACTGATTGTTGAATGCACAATTGAGAAACAATTCAATTCTTTCAAATCACGCTGAACTTCAACTTCAAATACTTCAGGCTTTGGCTGCACTGCTTGGATTGGCTGAACCTCCAGTGGTGGCGCTGGGGGTAATTCTAAGAAATCTTGAAATCTTCCCATACGGATAAATCGATGTACTTCTCTTTGAACTCCTGTGCAATTTTCAGTTGAATGACCATGGAACTGGTGGTACTGGCAGTACTGGCTGGTATTGGAAATAGGGTTCGCCGGGTTGCCTCTGTTAAAAGGATAGCGGATTTCATTCCTTGATGCTGAGCTTTCTATCTGTCCAAATGCATCAGTGTATGTGACACGTAACTTTGGTAGCGTGACGTCTTGGAAATCTGGATATCCTGACTTTCTATCGCCGAATCTTCGATTGTCATTATTGAATCTTCTATCGCCATTCCCCTGTCGCCTATTGTCATATCCTCCTCTGTTGTCGCCGTAATTTCTTCTATCGTTGTTGGCGTATCTGCCTCTATTGTCTTGATCATCTCTTCCCGCATAAGTGTCTCTTTTTCCGTGATTCCACTGTTGATTGCCATTTTGCTGATGCTGCTGTCTTTCTTGTGGCTGCTGGTGTGGGATAACTGTCGCTGAAGTCTTAGCTGCTGCTTCCTCCAATTTTTTGTGTTCCTTTCTAATCCATTCCTTTCTTGCTTCCTCTTGTTCTTCTGGCGACAAATTGTTGATAGAGTGAGCATGCTTTGCGCTTTCTTTCTTCTGGCGCTCTTCTTCTTCTCGCATTTCTTCATATACCAACCATTCATTCTGTCTTGCCCTTAACTCTCCTATATCTGCCACTGGAGTCCAATATAAAGACTGAAACATCTGATCCGTTGTCTCCATACCGCTGATAAATGCTCCCATCTTTTCTTTGTCAGATACCGCCGTCCCCACTTCGCTACACAATTTTCTCCACCTCATGATATAACCTCTACACGTTTCCATAGGTCGCTTCCTATTGTTAAATAACTTCTCTGCCCCTGGGCGCACTCTCTTGTTTTGAATGTAATTTGCAATAAACTTCTCTTCCAACTGTGAGTATTTCTCAATTGACTTTTCTCTCAGACTGTTGAACCATGCCAAAGCTTCATCCTTGAGAGCAGCAGCAAACGACATGCACATTATTGGGTCTGAACCGACCCATGCTGTTAAATCTCTTCTGTAACACTGTAAGTGTAATGTGGGATCTCCTGTACCGTCAAAGATTGATGAAAAAGTTGGCATACTAAATCTCTTGGATACATATCCATACGTGATTTCATCTACGAATGACGTCTTTTTCGCTTCTGAAATTGCCTTTTTTAGTTTATCGTCTTTTGTCTGACCGGCGTTCTCTTCAATCTTTTTCTCCATACGGCGTAATCTTCTTGAGATGTATTCTTG
This sequence comes from Papaver nudicaule, assembly GCA_023529015.1. Lineage (NCBI taxonomy): Eukaryota > Viridiplantae > Streptophyta > Magnoliopsida > Ranunculales > Papaveraceae > Papaver > Papaver nudicaule. Next base: position 16,881 of record JAJJMA010186366.1, on the reverse strand, counting down.
TATATCTTCCATCTTACCTGAGTCAGCATAACTTTCTTCACCGTGATTAGGTTTCCCAGTCCTCTTAGTTCCTTCTTCCTTTTTCGCTGTAGACGCTGCCACCTCTGGCCTTGTAGATCTGCTCTTTTGACGTTTGTGTACTGTATGAGTTGAGCGGCTTCTGCTTTGACTTTCCATTAGTTGCCTATGCTGCTCTGCCAATTGTAAGTTGCTCTGAAGGATGATGTCCATCTGCCTTTGCATTTGCAACTGCATCTGAGCTTGATTTATGGTACTCTGCTCAAAAAACTTCTTTAACAATTCTTCAGTATTGTTAGCGGATTTCCCTTCCGACACTGTTATTGGCGCTGTTCTTGATGCTCCAACAGCTGTCATCATTCTACTGCTACCTCCTATCTCCTTTGATGTATTACCGGCTGCTCTCAAGGGTAACCCATTAGAGTTGAGATGACCGCTTACTACTCTTGATAGTCCTTCCACTGCATGAGATGTTTCACCGGGAATCGCTGCTTCTTTGATGGTGCCGTCATCCACTGCTTTTCCTTTACTTTGCGCTAGGACTTCTTCTTCCTCATCCTCTTCTGGTATTCCATCCAAATGTGTTATGTCTTGCATCAGAATAGGACCCAAAGCCTCTGTCTGCTGTTGAGGTACCGCTGATTGTGTTGTTGCTGTCTGTTGTTGTTCTGTTGTCGGCGCCATTGGCTGTTGTTGCTGACTCACTGGTTGCGGTACTGTTGATTGTTGTTGATGAATCACCTGATGTGGTGTTGTTGACCGCTGACTAGCATTGCCATTCAAGAAAAAATCGTGTGCAAAACCTAACGGTGGTACCGCTGAACTTCTCAAGTTGTGTCGATTAGGAAGGGGAACAGACTCAGCGGGTGTAGGAAATTTCGAAGCTTTACTTGTTGACGATGTACCTCCTTTCCGCTTAGTCGTCATTTTGGTATCCTATGTAGAAAACAACAAAAGCACTTCCTGACAGTATTAAGCTAGCTTGACTGTTAGCAAATGCCAAATTCGTTAGTGGAGGCGGTTGAACAATTTCTGACAAAGTAGGAAACAAACAAAATAGTACAGAACAGCAACAACAACATTTGCAGAGCATGACCTAGTCTTGTCGGCAGTTGGAAGAAAACCCTAAATTTTGAAAACTCATTGAAACCCTAAAAACACCAAAGTTTAATAACCATACTCATAACAAAGATCAAAATCTGTACGGCATGAAGATTTTGTTAATAATTTTTCATAACACTTTTAATCCAAAATCACACTATGACATCTAGAATAAGGTATATCTGCTAAGAACCATATTTAACATAACAATCCACCCTCATCCTAGGTTTCTAATGACGTATATGAACTTATCATGCAAACAAGAGTTTTCTCATGATTTTATAAAGATTTGACAGCAACAGTATCATAAGTTCTACTAAATGAAAGACTTATAAATTTACAAGCATATGTATGGTTAGAAACCACCAGCAACATAAGTGCTGTTAAAACATCATTAATCATACTCAAAACACTCTATAATTCCTAACACAAGGGCTTTTCAAGGTTCAGCCTCCTTAAGAACGATAAACATACTCGAAATTTCAAATACAACAGCATAATCTTATGTTTGAAAATCTTACAACCACACGAAATAACTCAGCAACCTATTATGCTTACAACCAGAAATTTATGGTTAAAAAACCACCAGCAACATAAGTGTTGTTAAAACGCCATCAATCATATTAAAAATATTCAATATGTTCCAACCACCAAGGCCTTTTAAGGTTCAGCCTCCTTGAACAATAATAAACACACTTATGACTTCCATAAATGGAAAGTCTAAGTCTCTATCTAACATAACAGCACAACCAATACTTAAAAACTTCAATATCACACAAAAATAAGCTTAAGTTTCATGAAAACAAGAATTTTTTTTGAAAATCACAGGTTCAGACCTCTTCTAGCGCCAAAATGTAGTTGGTAAAATCCTCATAGTGAAGATTTTACCAATACACCCCTAATTAAGACCATAAACATGATATAACGTACACACTTAGGATAAACACCTTTCCATATAATGATCAGCACTTATGCATGAACAGAAGACAATATCAAAGATAAATAACAAGTATCACATAACAGTTGTATAGCCAAAACACTCAAGCATGTATTATTATTGATGGAATCCAAGCATCTCACCTTGCTATGGATCTCTCTACAGCATATCAAGATCTCACCAACAATTTGGATAACAGAGAGTTAGGACTTGCTTCCTCTCTATTAGCCAAACCCTAGCAATCACTTTTCCAACCCCTTCCAACGAGGGCGTACACTGCCTTATATAGGCGTTTACAAGTAATGGAATACAGCTAATGAGTACAAACTATTCTGACACTATTTGTCCTGTTCCTCACCGCCTTACCGCTATACCTCTTCAATAACTCAGCGCCTTCCCTTTATAACTTCAGCGCCATTCCCTTATGTAGGATAAGATCAGTGACTCAGATTCCACTGAGTCAACCATTCAACTCTGCCAATCCGACCGTTCTACCCAACATTAAATGCTCAACTAACATACTCAGCTTTTGTCGAGGCTTTACCGCTGATGTGATTCTTCAGTATACCGCTATCCCAAGGAGGTCTTCAGCGTTCTTCCGTTGTAGGTGATTACCGCTGATAGGAGCCGCTGTCACTTACACTTCTTCTCTTGTGAATGCCCTTCTTAACACAAATCTTTACTCAGGTTCTTATTATTTGGCGTATGGCATTTTCTTCACCTACAGTTCGTTTGGTTATGCGACAATCTAAGACACGGAAGGTCTGTGCTAATCATCATGTTCTTCCCACAATTCCTATTCACAGCCATGCAGGGAGTGAGAAATCATGCCGCTGATTTTTCTGATGGAGAATTGAAACAAGAGTGTTTCTTCTGTGCTCGATTTGTGTCCATAGAGAATGCTGAAGAATTTAAGAAAATCGTCTTAGAGGCTGCTGAGTCTCAAGTGCTGCACAAATCTGATGAAGAGAGCAAGGAAGGTGGTATTACTGAACGACTGGAAACACATTAAGTCGCTAAGCAAAGCCAATATCGTTGTTACTTAACTGCATTTGATAGCTTTTCATCTGACTACAAATGGTTGCAGGCTGCAGATCTGGTAAAGCTCATAACATCATATACTACATTTTGGCTTCTTCTGCTAATATGGGATAATTAGCATGCCAATCCAGTTAATAACCTGCTTTGCCTAAAGTCGACATTCTTCTCTACCTGATTCATCGCTTCTCTCAATCCCGCTCTCTGTCCCTTTTTTTCATCTTCCTCATCTGATCTACAGTATGCTTCGCCATCTGGTCCACAGTACGCTGTGTGTTCATAGAAAGGCTTAGTCTCAGGTGACTCAAGCTGGAACCAGTCAGGAGATCTCCCTGCAGTATAATCTGCCATCAGTTTCACCCATTCGATATCATAATCATTGACATAATACTTCACGCAGGCATAGTCACAACGGTCTTTTATGAGATTGAGCTTGTCTATGGGAATCGAGTTGATCTCAACAGGTTCACGCTTGTAGTCCTGAAAAACAATAGTCATGTCTATTTCCACAGGCTTAAGCCTCAAATTAACAATTTTTAATTCCTTTAGCTCGACTATGAGGAAAGATTCATCTACAAGCCCAACTAGCGCAGAAAAAGTCATGGCAAAGACGGTCGGCGCCTTGGAGGGACGATTTCCTTGAAATTCATCCTTCTGGCGAACCTCACCCTCAACAAATGCACAACAATATACTACAGGTATGTGTCTCCATTTTGCATGAACACTGTCGACAAAGTCCTTCAAATCCTTGTTTGAATCATAACTCTTATCTGTGTCATTACGAGATCTCTTCTGTCCCGCAATGTTCTGCACCAGACGGAACTGGATGTTCCGTCTCTTTTCTGTGCCCACCTTGACGCAGTGATTCAAATGGAAGTGCAGCAGAGGCGGCATCTTCTCGTCTCCAATTCTAAAGAAAGCTTGCTTTACATCTGCGCACAAGAAAGAAAAACAGAAATCGGGAGAGGAGGCTCTATAGTAGAACCCGTTTACATGAACTTCAAGGGTGCCAACGCCTCGTTCTCCTGCCCTGGGAAAGATTTTGAGGCCAGTTAGACTTATAACATTCGTCTCCTTGTGCAGTTTTTCGGTGTTCAGTACGTCACGCTCTATCTGATCATGTTCCTTCCAGCCCGAATATCTGCATACCACTCTTCTGCCTCTCCGTACATGTTCGGTCTCACGCCGATCTCCCCTTGAAACTGTGCGGTCACGTCTGCTTGGCATATTGGCACCAATTCTTCCCTGCGTAATCCTGCGGGCAACTTCCTCTAGAGACGTGCGGATATCCTCCTGCACTTCCTCCTCGGTACGGCCTGCACACCTTTCTTCAGCGCTCTTTCTGGCCTCATCAAAAAATTTGGCTGCAAATGAGCATATATGAGATTTCATTGAAAACTGGTGTCAGGCTATATCTGCGTCTGGAAACAGAAGAGAAAGAGGAGAGTTAATAATAAAACCACAGGAACTTTTTGAAAATCACGGAAAAAATGAAGGGAAAACGGGGAATGTGCCCCAAAATCGACTAGCAGTTTGGATATCTGTCCCAATATTCTAGAGTTAGGTATTCTGTCCCAACCGTCAAATTTTTCATCTAAAAATGTTAAGTAGTCAATATCTCGGCCTTGACCAGTCAAGGCCTCGGAATACAAGGAGATTATTCTTATGATTAATACAATACAGTACAGTACACATAGATGTAATCTCAGCTTGATAGCACTTTGACCCCAAAAAAAAATATATATATGAAGCAAAAGAGAAGCTTTAAGAGGATATATATATATATATATATATATAGATGGATTGTACAAGTAAACATGTGATACAAGGAGATCATTCTTATGATTATCGAACAACAATTTGAAACCCTAGGACTCAAGATTATAGTCAGAAACTTAAAAGAAAATAAGGAAATAAGAGCATGATTGGAATTTCAAGAATCAAAATAGCATATAAGGATTCATAAGGTACATACCTGCACCGTTTTAATCAACTGAGAAATCTGATTTTGAGTGTCTTCTCGCTCTCACCACAACCCAAGGTTACAACTCTTTTCAAGGAAATAATTTTTATGTTTCATAATATTGCATGCCTGTAGTGTATATGTCGACGCGAAATACAAAAAAAAAAAAAAACGCGAAAGAGGCTTACAATTTAACTTTGGAAAGATATTGCAATTACTGAAAACAAGTGAAGAACCGTATCCATATATATCAATCCGAGAGGAATGGTGTGTTTGGTAGAATATTAACCCTTGGGCCGTTGGGCCCGCGGTTCCCCATTTCCTCTGTCCAAAGATAAGGGTAAGTTCAGCACTATATTTTTTTTTTATAATTGAAAGAAGGAGCTAAAAGCGCTCTAACATAAATTGTGCCTCCCACAATTGAGGACTTACAGAGTTGCTTGCCAAATTGGCTAAATTAAACAGATCTTTGTTCTTGTTTTTCTAAAACTTAATACATACAGAGTTAAAAGTTTCTAGCATTGTAATTATTCCATCTATCTTAGAGTAGGAGGTCCAACTTGTCTTCATCTCTTTTCCTTTAATAGCATTCAAAAGGGTGTTGTTTGATCCCAAAAGTGTGAAAACCGGATAGTGAAGTTGGTGTGCCCACTCTAAAGCTTCAATCATGGCTAGACAGTCAGCTTCCTCTTGTCCTTTTGCTTTGCAACTGCTTCCTCTCCTTCCAATGGTTGTACCTGTTTCGTCAACAATAACAATTCTTATTCCTGTTAGTTGATCCCCTTTTTAAAATGAGTTAAGGTGGATATTTCAAGGCAATTTCTCTGTTCTTCAAGAATATCTGTTTCCAGTCTTACACCATTTCCTTGGTTGCTGATTGTCCCATGGACAATGGTTTTTGTTGAAAAATCTTTTAATTGTTGTAATATGATAGTGGCAGTGTATTTTGGATTTGCAACTGTGTTTTGAAACACCTTTGCACATCTTACTTTCCATACATGCCAGCAAATGGTCCCACATAGTGAGCTCCACTTTCCATCATAGATGTTAGGATGACCAGGTTCAAAACAGGAGGTTAGCCATTCAATCAGATTGTTAAATCCACTGGTTGCATTTTCCAAGTTAATGGAGCAGTGAGCGCCCACACAGCCCTGGTGAAATTGCACTCCATGAGAAGATGTTCTCATGTTTCTGCCTTGATATTGCACATACAACAGAGAGGGTTAATGTTGGGTATGTGAGCTGCCAAAGAGGCACTGTAAGGAAGAATTTTAGTCTTCATTTTCCATACAAAAAACTGAATTCTAGGTATGGTCTTCATTTTCCATATTTTATTTGCTAGGACATCATCTGGTTGGTCTTCCTTATTGTCTAAGTAATCATACATAGACCTCCTTGTGAAACTCCCTTTGGTGTTACCTTTCCATCTAATTGTATCTTCTTTGCTTCTGTTTGGTTGGATGTTGAGGATCAGGTTGGTTGTTTCTTCAGAGAAAAGGGTATTAAGAAGATCAATGTTCCAACCTTCTTCAGTAAGAAGTTGGTTCACAGTAGTTGGCATAAAGGATATTGGCCATATGTTGTCAGAGGTGGTTATGAGATCATCTAATCCAGGTATCCACTTATCTTTCCATATGTGTATACTCTTCCCGTTTCCCACCTCCCATATGCAGTTCTCCTTAAGAAGCATTAAACCTTTGTGAACTCCTTTCCAAGCCCAAGAGGAATTTGAATTGCAGACAGAATGGAAAGGATTAGTTCTGGGATAATATTTGGATTTCATAGTCATGGCCCATTTGGAATTGGGTTGATTGAACAATCTCCATCCATTTTTGGAGATGAGGGAAAGATTTAGAGTCTCCAAGTCTTTGAGCCCATTGACCCCTTTTTCTTTGCTCTTGCAGAGTTTCTTCCAGCTTTTCTGATAGTAGCCTTTGTTGGAACCAAACTTTCCCCCACAAAAAGTCTCTTATTTTGTTTCTAGTTCTAGCTACAACTTTTTTAGGAAGGATAAAAGTAGACATGGTGTATACTAGAATTGTTTCTAGCACAGTTTTAGCCATAAGACTTCTCCCAGCAGGGGAAAGATCTTTAGCTTTCCAACCTTTGAGCCTATTATCAATCTTGTCCGCTAACACATCAAAACATGCAATTTTGGACCTATTTGTGAATAAAGGACCCCATAGATATTTGTCATGCATGCAAATTTTTTTAACCTTAAGAATGTCTACAATCTCTTTTCCAAAAGCATTACTTACTTTTGGGGAGAAGAAAATTCCGGACTTAAAGAAGTTGATCATTTGGCCTGAAGTTTTACCATAGTCATCAAGAACAGCAAGAAGGTTTTTGCTTTGATTGATGTTGGCTTTGGTAAAGATGAGGCAGTCGTCAGCAAACAATAAATGGCTAATGGGAGGGCATTTATGGTTGATTTTAAATCCAGTTATGAGGCCCTTCTGTTCTGCATTAGATAGAGTTCTTGAGAAAGTCTCCATGCACAGAATGAAGAGGTAAGGTGATAAAGGATCACCCTGCTTTAGACCTCTGGTGGGTTTAAAATAGTTGCTAGGAGAACCATTAATCATAATGGCAGAGGAGCTAGTGCTGATACATTGATATATGAGATTACACCATGTATCACAGAAGCCCATCTGTTTGGGGGTAGCCATAAGAAAAGACCATTCAACTCTATCAAATGCCTTGGACATGTCTATCTTAAGGCCCATGAAGTGAGTTTTTTTGCTAGTGTTTTTCCTCATAGCATGGATGATCTCATGGGCAACAAGGATGTTGTCAGAAATGAGTCTTTGCTTTCCAAAAGAAGATTGGTAGGGGGAAATCAGTTTCTACAGCAGAGGTTTCATCCTATTAGCTACGACGTTAGATATAATTTTGTAAACTATTTACAAAGACTTATAGGTCGATCTATAGTCAGCTGGAGAGGAAGGATGTTGGACCTTGGGAATGAGAGAGATGTGGGTTTGATTAAGTTTAGTGATCATATGCCCACTTGAGAAAAAAGTTGTTACTGTGGTAATGATGTCATTCCTTACAATATTTCAGTTCTTTTGGAAAAAGCATGCCGGGAAACCATCAGGACCAGGACTAGAATTAGGGGGCATGCCGAAAAGGGCTTCCTTAATTTCTAGCTCAGTAGCAGCTTTGGTTAGGTTCCTATTATCTTCCTCAGTAACTTGAGTAGGGATTAGGGAGATGATATCATTGTTAATGATTGGGTTGGAGGAGGTTAGCAAATTTTCAAAATGTTTGTTTAAACAGTTTGTTATTGCAGTTCTACCTTCAATCCAGGTGTTCTGGTCATCATAGACGCCATCTATATTTTTCCTCCTCTGTTTAATAATGGCATTTTGATGAAAGAACTTAGTATTTTTGTCTCATAGGTTTATGAACTTCTCCCCACCTTTTATCTTCCATAACTCTTCCTCATAATCATAAAGCTTTTTCATGGAAGCTTTAGTGTCCACTATGATTTGGTTATCAGATCTGCAGTTGGGGTTGGCAAGGGCGATAGCCATCTTCTGGTTAAGAGATTTTAGGTTTTCTGTTATGTTACCAAAATGATTTCTATTCCACTTGCCTATTTCATATTGGGTGTTTCCCAACCTAGAAGCTAACCTGAAAGCATGAGACCCCTGAACCGGTTTTTCGCATTCTCTAGCTATAATGTTTCTGCATTCCTGTTCATGTTGAAAGAAGTCAAAGAATCTAGGAGGTTTTTTACATCTGGTAGGAGTGTGCTCAGTGTTAAGGATTATGGGGGAGTGGTCAGATCCAAGCTCATGGATATGTCTAATTTGAGAGTGAGGGAAAAGGGTTAGCCAATCTCCATTGGCCATACCCCTGTCAAGTCTCTCCTCAACTATCTTGTCTCTGGTTTGATGGTTTGACCAGGTGAATGGGAAACCAATGAAACCTAAGTCTTTGAGACCAACATTGTTAAGCAGTCTAGAGTACTTGTTCATGGTGGATATCCCCCTCCCCCCCCCCTCTTTTCCTCTATGCTTAACACCAAGTTGATATCTCCTATGATGATCCAAGCTCTGGTCATGGTGGCACCTATGTGCTTGATTCTGTTCCAATAAGGTTCTTTTCTTTCATCATTGTAAGGACATCTATACATGAAAGTAATGTACCATTCAGACTTAGATTTTTCACACCAGATACTACAATCAATTTGATTGTTATCTTTGTGAAGGACTTTAAGCTTTACGGAATTGTCCCAAGCCACAGAGAGCCCACCAGCTAAGCCTACATGACTCTGAATGATCATGTTATGATAGTGGGATAGCTTGAGGGTTTGTTCTACAAAATTATCAGGATTCTTCGTTTCAGCTAGGAAAATGACATTGGGTTCATTCTGGTTTATGAGTTTTTTAAGGTGTTGTCTGGTTGTTTTAGCGCGGAGGCCTTGACAATTCCAAGACAGAATCTTAATAAACTGCCAGAAATAGGATACAACTGGGTATTCTAAAGGTCTAAAACTAGTGTTATCAAAGTTAAATTCAAAAATACCATTGTCATAGCAGCAATTGAAATTTAATTTGAGAGATGGGGAATTAGGTTTCTCGAGACTGACCTTTTTGTTGTCCTTGAGATCCTTTTCTGGTACCTCTCCATCCTCTGTCATAGAGATCATGCAATCTTTGTTCTGGTCGGCTTTCGATTTCTTATTTTGCTTCTTCTTTCTGCTGTACTGATGGGTAATCTTGTTCTTCTGTTTAGTTCCTCCTGAACCTTCATTGAACATTGAGAGATTGTTTTGGGTATCTTTTTCAAGGCTGATGGACCAGTTGAAGTGTTGACTCGATGAGTCGGCACCAGCTTTGGTCCTTTTCTGATAAGGTGTGAAGGAAGACATGTTTTTCCTTTTGGGATGCTCCTCCATGGAAGGACTTACTTGTGGAGAGTTGTGCCCACTTTTCTTAGATCTGGTCTAGGTGCCTTTAGTAGGACAAGAAGAACTTTGGTTGAGTTTAGAGTTGTTGCTTATGGCCATGTTTGCGTTGTTTTGCTTAGCCAAAGAGATTTGAGGGCTAAAAGAGTTGTTACTTTCAAGGTTCTGGATCTTATTTTTATTGATGAAAGGATTGAAAGATGATTCATTGGACTTCTGGAAAGGATTTTGTATCTGGTTGTGTTTAGCTTTAATAGAATCAAAAGGAGCTGAGATGGGAGAGCTACTTCTTTCAGGAGTATGAGTGATGGAAGCGGGGACATCTGTGAGGGAGGAGAAGGGATTTTTGTTCAAACTTAAGGTGGTTCTTTGGGCTGGGCTTGGTTTGCTTTTCCAGGCATTTTCCTCAGAGTTTTGAGAGTTTTGTCCAGAGGAGGAAGGAAAATGAATGGTTTTGTGAACAATGGGGGAAGGGATTTGATGGGGGAGATTTTTTGGAGTAGCTTGTGACATAGATGTGATTCGTATTTCCCCAAGGAGATTTTGAGGGATCTGATGCATGAGAGGCCTTAATGCTAATGGAGTTAGAGCAAGATCTGCAGCAGCTATTTCTCTTCTTCTTGGAGAGCATTGTTCCTTGGTATGATCTAGAGTTCTGCAAAAAGGTCAGATGTGGAAAGGATACAACTGATGAGAGAATTCTAGCCAAGTCTTGACCCCAGCGACTGTACAGTCAGTGCCATAAGGAAGTCTTTTTGTGACATGTACAGCGACATGACACTCTACATTCTTCTCATAAAAGTCTCTTCCATAAGGATTTTTCCAAGGGTATAGCTGGCCAACCGTTGACATAATCCTGTCTAGAGCAGCGTCTGTGATCCAGTATTTGTGAATTCTTTTGATGGTGATGCTTAGCAGAATTCTATCAAATTCCTCTTCACGAATAGTTTGCTCGCCCGGCACTTGGTATTGGGACTATAGTAAGGATTGATCCATTTATCAACCATGGCTTCGGCTTGTTGATCTCTGCATAATCACTGAAGTCCTTAAACCTCATGTAATAGAAATTCCTTCTCTTTTTATATGGTTCGAGCTCGACATCTCTTCTTAGATTCCAGGTTCTTCTGATATAATGATAAGCTTCAGCTAGAGTCACATTTGTGGTGCTGTGAAGTTTTGATACTGCACATATAGTGTTATCTTTAACTGGTTGTTGTTTAATGATATCCAAGCTCAGTTCAATAGAAGGACAAAGAGGATTTGGGATTTGGAGGTTGTTTCTAATGTTTTCAGTAAGAGATTCAATGGTTAAGGAGGCTTTAGAAGACATGATCTTTCTGAGAGTCTTATTACAGAGTTCTAAGATAACTAATATGAAATGGCCATTAGCTTTCCTATAGGGTTTTATAATGAAGTGATTTGGACTCCTGATAAAACCTTGCAGAGAAGTCACAGGTGTTTGAAAGATTTTTCCAAGTCTACTAATTATTGGAGAGATTTGGGGCGTGCAAGAGGGGATGTAAGACTTTTGAAATTGTGGGTTGGTGCTATCTTTGATGACTTGTGATTGATTAGTCGCTTTTGAAAGGACAATTACCACCTGGCTATGACAAACCTTACATAAGACAATGTGGAAGGTAGAGAACTTTTTAGGTGTGTGTTTAATGCTATTTCCTTTGTCGTACATGGTAGGTGAGGTATTGAAAAAAAAGGAAGTGAAAAGGTTTTTGAGTGGGTTTTTAATGTTGTACTTGCATCTGAGGAGAGAAGAGATGTGTAAAAAGGACGTATCAGTGCTGGGTTTTCTTGCGCCAGCTTGACCAATTTTCATTTGACCATTGGGACAGTTGTAGCCTTTGGTGTAACATGTGACTGAAAACGAATCTGCTTTTTGAATTGTGATTGGAAAATGGGGGGGAAAAGGAGTATCTTTGCATTTGAAAAGATTCTGGCAGCATCTTCCGGTGGCTCTAGACGTCGTAAAGTTGCATGATCTTATGACTTCCGGAGGGAGGGTACCTGAGAAGAGAGAGAAAAAGAAGAGTTTAGTTGTTAAGGAGTTCAAATTCAAAGAATAACTTTTAATGATGTTGTTCCTTAAATTAAACGGAAAATGAAACGAGTAGACTCTATTTTGTTCTAGAGAAGTGTAATAGTCAGTAGAGATCTTAATGACTAATAAAGGTGAACTAAATATAAAATTGGAGGAGAGAGAGCGATTTTTCTTAGTCTGATTTTCCAACAAGAGAGATCTGGTTATAGAGATGGCTAAGAGAGGAGCTGGATCGATGAGTTCGAGAGCTTCAAGTTCTGGAAACTTTCGACTTCGCCATGAGCCAGGATATTTGTATTGGTGCCCAGATACTGGAATCGATTTTGTAGTTGATATGTATGGCTTGACTTTTCCGGTGAATGGGAAGACTTTCCTTCGGGTTGAGATTGTTATTGAGATAATTGATTTAACAGTTGGTGAAGAGGAGACCATTGCTTCACGTTGTGTATCCAATGAACGACCTTCCAAGAGGCAGGCGAGAGCTAAGATGGGAGAGATTTCTTTCTGTGGATTTGAGTGATGAGAGGTGTTGCAGCGGATGACGAGATTGATCTTTCTTTCTACTCCAGCTTGTTTCTTTGTTTTCTTGTTTGATTTGAATGGTACTTGTTTAGCTTTCCTTTTGAACATGTGTTGATGAATGTTGTTTTGGATTTGAATGCAAGAGGAGTTGGTGGTAGAGACTCTGTGTGTTATCTTTGATTGAATCCTAATTGGTTCTCTATTATTGTTGATCTTAGATTCTAGTTTCCCCTGTGATTGACTTTTTATTGTGGTATTTCTTGTTGTTTTGAGGTTTTTGTTGGGTAATTTTTGGTGAATTTCTGCTAATCTAGTTCTTCTTTGGATTTGAGTTTCTGTTTGATCAACGATGGTGTAATCTGTAGCTTGGACATTTTTGGATGTTGTTGAGTTATTTTTAGTTTCTGAGAGAAAAGTTGCTTGAGAGAGCTTCTGCAGAGAGGAGAGAGAATACATTTTCTGTCCAACTCCCAATCAGAAAGGTTTTTCGAGAGACACTTCACTAACAGTTCAACACTATAAGTAGTGTCTTTCTCTATTTTCCAAGGCAGAAATTCGTAACAAGATAATCTTATCATTCAACTATCATTCATTCTAGCCTTAGAGAGTTCTAGTCTAAATTAGTCTGAAACCCTAGAACTTCAACACTCAAAAACTTACATTCTTCCAACAAAATTACTCTGATCTCATTTATTTCTCTATTTCCCTCCTTGAGAACTACCTTATCCTTTCTGTGACCGAAGCAAGATTTGAACAACCATTTCTTAGTTTAGGCTTGTCTTGTAGATCTCTCGAATCAAAAGTACTCTTTTGCGGTATATTGTTATTTTACCTTAATACAACTATAAATGCAATAATAATATTCACTCATTCCAACTATATATTTCAGTAATACCGAGTGGTATTTTTTTTTTTGAAAAGTAGGCCAGGTGTTGTATTATTAAGTGCAAGAGTTGTTTGTTACATTACGTTTGATAAGCCTTGCCATTCTGTCATCAAACAGAATCTCAGAAAGAAACGAGGGGTTAACCAAGTCCCATACAAAAGTTGACATAAGAAGAGGATTTTGATGATGACGAGAAATATCTTCATTTGCAAGGGCATCTGCTGCTCTGTTGGCATATCTGTATGCATGAGAGATATGAAGGTGCGGTATCTGTTGTAGTAGGTAGATGGTTTCGTGCAGTAATCTCCAAAGATACCAAGGAGCCGAGGATGGTCCTTTACGAAGGATGAACAAGAGAGCCAAGGACTCCATCTCAATCCAAATGTACTGCCAATTGTGACGTAATGCCATTCGAGCTACAAGAAGTAAGCCCCAGTTTCAGCAACCAGAGAAGTGGTACACCCCAACGAAGAAGCCATCGCCTGAATTAAGGTACCACAAAAATCCCTTGCAATTATTCCTGCTCCAGCACTTCCCGGGTTCCCTTTCGAAGCACCATCCGTGTTGAGTTTGATATAAGAATGTGTAGGAGAAGTCCAGTGTACCCAAATATCTTTTACCTTTTTAGCATAAGTTTAAAAGCTGGCTTGTGGAGGAAAATCAGGTAAGTATGGAGCAATGTGAGTAATAGCCCACTGAAAATCCTTCCACATGACTATAATCAGTTGGTATAGCTGAGAAGGCGTTGTAGATCGATGCATTGCGAGAAAGCCATATATGCCAACATGTGTAGAGCAGAAGACTAAGAAGATGATCTGGGAGATGTAGTTGAACTAGTCCCAACACTGTTGTCGGTATTGTGATGGTAGAAGTGGCTGGAGGTCTATAGATAGACATAAGATGTGTCCATATGAGCAACCAAACCTGAGAAGCAAATTCACAAAGGAACAACAAGTGATTAGTGGTTTCACGAAAAAAACCCACAGTGGTAACAAAGACCATTAGGAGTGATGTTTCGTGAGTGAAGGAGATCAAAGGTTGGTAACCCCTCCTTCATAGCTTTCCAGAGGAAATCCTGATCTTTTGTGGGCATATTGGAGTTTCCAGATACATCTTATACTCAATTGTTGTTGAGTTGTGGCCGAACCTCTCAACTGCATGAGTTTTTTATATCCAGATTTATCCGAGTATTCACCAGAACCTGTGAGAGGCCAAATAACCCTATCTGGTCTCGGCTGTTGAGGCAGATAAAGCCCAAGTATTTGATCTTCCTGATGTGGAGGAAACATAAGATGAAACCTTTCACAGTCCCAAGTGTGGGAATCTGGTAGAATCAATGAAGCAACATTGTTTGGTGGGGAAGAAGAAATACAAAGTTGTTCCATCCCAGACGACTGATAAGGAATCCAATTATCTGAAATACTCGTATTTTGTCCATCACCAATAATCGAGAAGGCATGCTTGTGTAAAAAAAGTGCTACCTTGGTTAATCCTTTCCAACGAGGACTTGCATTAGTCTTTGGTCTTGGTAAGGATGGTAGTTGGTGATGTTCCTACAAGTATTTAGCATGACAAAGTGAAGGCCATAGAGAATCTGGCTGTTGATGAAGTTGCCAAACTCTGTTCATCAATAATGCCTGATTGTGTTCTTTACTCCTTGGGATTCCTAGTCCACCTTGGTTGCGAGGTATTGTAAGAATATTCCATTCAAGTGTATGCAGTTTCCTTCCATTCTGTTCATGGCCCCAGAAGAAATTTCTTGAGATTTTATCAATACATTTATGAACTTTATCCAGAAGCAATTGTGTTTGCATTACATGGTTGGCAGTTGGAGTAAGAGAAGTGTTGTTAAGAGTCATACTTCCTGCAGGATTCAAGCACTTAGACATCCATCCCTTCGTTTTGCTCTCAAATCTATTAAGAAGTTGGTTGTAAACCGATGCCTTTTGTCTTTAAAACCTGGGCTGAACCCCCAAGTAAAGAGGAGGTGTATCTTGTGTTGGACAATGAAACAAGTTAGCAAGCTTATGAACCACAGACTCTTGCAATTTTGAATGATGTATAATCAAAGATTTCCGTGAGTTGATCTGTTGGCCAGCTGAAGCTGAATAGTCGTGAAGTAGCTTGAGTAATTTGACACAAGAAAGATCATCCGCCATTGTGGTTATGAGTAAATCATCTGCATACATTAAATGTAAAATTTGTGGTGCTTTCCTTGAAATTTTTATACCCTGAACATCACCAGCAGCCTGAAGAGTTGCCAAATTTGAGGATAACACCTCTGCACAAATAATGTAAATATATAGAGATAATGGGTCTCCTTGACGCAACCCTCTCTGCGGTTTAATATTACCCTGTGGAGCTCCATTGATCAACAGAGAATATGAAACAGACGTAACACAGGTGATAATATATTCTACAAAGCGATGAGGAAATCCCAAGTTCAAAAAGCATGTTGAATAAAGTTCCAATTCAAGGAATCGTAAGCCTTCTTGATGTCTAGCTTAACAACAATCTTTGGGGTTGACGAAGGATTGGAGATATTGATTGTTAACCATCTAATAATAGTCAAAATTGATATGTTTATGAATGTTGTTTCATTTATCTTATAACATGGACAAAATTTGGGCGATTATAGAATTGGTAAACCCTTTTGAAAAATAAAGAATTTTGGTGATTGGTCAATAAAGATACCCTAAAAACGGTATCTTATTGATGGACCCAGAAACCAACCCTTGCAAATTTAAGAGCGGGGAGCTCACTAATTGCGAGTGTTTGTAGAGTGTTCATATATACAGTTCGCTAGAACTTTTCATTGCCTATGTTCCACCTCATAGTCTGCCTTGGGACCGCAAATTTTGCATTCTATTGATCCGGGTACCTGTCTTGTCATACACCACCACCGTTACTCACTTGAATTATATATGGACAAACAACAATGATAGGTTGATAACCTGTTGTCCCGCTGCTTTTGCATGATTAACAATCTAACAATTGTCCTGCTTATTTAACACTGAGATATGGTGTGAGTAAAATTTTAAAGCCTCACTAAATTTCTTTCTCTCTCAATTGGACAAAAGCAACGGAATAACCATTTGTCAACAAATCATTTTTGATGGACACAATGAAATGTTGTTTTTATTGTTTGTGTAATCTTTTCTTTTCATTTTTGAGTAAACTAGTTAATCACCCGTGCTACGCACGGGTTTATTTGTCTTATTTCATTTGTGAATCATTGGAGATAAAAGAAAGAATAATTCAAAATATAACAATATCGGGTGACCCTATATATGGAGCCAATCATTGTGTACCCGTGAATTATATGGTGATTAGTATGTTAAGTTTTTTGTATGTATAAATATTAGCATGATACATGAAAACTTTGATTAAAATATTTACATAATAAGCTATTCATATTGAGTGCATTGTACATATTTCGTGCCTTTTT